>VMDR010003363.1:0-73437 GCA_007922815.1 Macrotus californicus
ACCAAAAGGGTTAAAATTCTAAATGTTAGATTGTGATAGCACATATTCCCTCTGAAATACTTAGGAAAAGTTCATTAATAATAACAAAATCAATGATTAAAACCTCCCTGACTTCTCACCAGTTTTTTATTTTTTAATTTTTTCCCTTTTATTGATTCCAGAAAGGGGAAAGCAGGGAGAAAGACAAGGAAAGAAACATCGATACGAGAGACAAACATCGATTGGCTGCCTCTCACACGCAACACTGACTGGGGACCAAACCTGCAACCCAGGCATGTGCCCTCACCAAGAACCGACTCTGCGACCAACCGAGCCACACCAGCCAGGGACTCACTAGTTTTGTGAAAATACTTTAGTTGAGCACATTTTTAAAAAGATTTTATTTATTTTTAGAGAGAGGGGAAGGAAATGAGAAAGAGAAGGAGAGAAACATCCATGTGTGGTTGCCTCTCGTGAGCCCCCCCACCGGGGACCTGGCCCACCACCCAGGCGCGTGCCCCGACTGGGAATCAAACCGACAACCCTTTGGTTCACAGGCCGGCACTCAGTCCACTGAGCCACACCAGCCAGGGGTAACTGAGCAAATTTTAATCTGACAACAGGCAATATATTCCTCAGGCTTCGTGGCATAAATTTTTGAGGATTTGGTGGGTTTCAGATGCACATCAAACATAAATGAAATTTAACGGTGTCTCCAGGACAACGTTCTGGTTAGTTTCCTTTTGCAAGAACACGCTCACCTCCACCTACAAGGTTATGGCCACAGGTGGGGAGGCCAGCCCTCCCTTGGGAAACCCAGGGCAGAAGAACGATTAGCTCTATTTGTCAAACACGCCCCGGCCTTGTTTCAGACGCGGAGTCTAAAGTGAGAAGGCAAGGTCAGCAATAAGTCACACTGAACAGTGTCCAGAATGGACAGACTTAAAAACTGCTGACTGCAGACTAAATCTTTCTTTTGCAGACCTGCACACTCACACACCAGATGTTTGACTTTCTTCCCAGAACCCAGGAAACCTCCTACCTCCTGGTGCACTTGGAACCTCACAGAGCGAGGACACAAAGCTCAAAGCACCCCAGCACTGGGGCCCGCAGATATGTCTCAGCACGACGCAAAACAACGGGTGGGGAGTCATGAGGGGAGAAAGACGGGGTTGGGCCAGGCCCCTCGCTCAGGGAAACACACTCCGAGAAGGCAGGGCAGGTCCGGCAGTGCCGGGCAGCACCACCCGGGAGAGATCGTCCCTCCAGAAGGAGGCACATTTACGAGATCTCTGTATGGGAAATGGGCCCTGTGAAAGGTCCTGGGTGCTCGGTGACATGCTGACGTGGTCAGGCATGTTTCATGGGAATGTACCCAATCAGCGGAATGAGGTATGACTCCCTGAGTGAACAGAACATGCCTCGGGCACCTAGAATCTTAAACGAAGGCCCAACCAAGAGGACGGCCCTGTACAGACAGGACCCCCTTTCGACGAACGGAGGGGGAGACACCAGGATGCACTTCGGACAGAACTAGCATTCACGGTTTACGGGCCAAGCCGTCCCGTAAGCACTTACTACTCACAGTCTATGGCATGACGGAGACACTGCCTTGTCCCCACATTACAGGACAGTTACAGAGGTCCCACAGGTATTATGTGGCAAGGCTGATTCCGAGACAATGTGACCACAGGGCTATGACATACAACGTCAAGAAAGGAAGGGCTTGTGCTGCCAGGGAAGGGCTCAGGCCAGAGCTGCGTACCGCTCCTTCTCCCCCCGCCCTGCACTGCCCAGGTCCTCCCTGCCCTGCCACTGGGCCATGCCACCTGGAGGACACCCTCACAGGGGACTGGCAGAGCTCCTGGTGACTGAACCCGCTTAGGTTATTGGTGACAGTAGCAGTTTGCTACCTCTGTTACCCTCCTTGCTCCCTACCTCCAGGCAAAACTGTGTGTCCAGGGTACGTGGGAGAGGGGGGCACCCTGAGCATTTACTGGGCACCCACTCCGTGCAGGCGCTGTGGTAGGTGTGTCAACAATCACACGGGTGGGGCGTTCCTGCTTCCACTGAGGCTGTGGGAAATCAGGAGGAACTGCTGCTCCCACACAAACAACATGACACATGGCTTCTTAAAATCCATCAGACCACTAAGGACATGGAGAAACCTACATAAGCTAAATTCCAGAAGGGACAAGCACTGCCCCGGAGAACAGAGAGCAGCGGCTGCTTCCATCCCTAACCTCTTCCCTGAGAAATGGGGACTTCACTGAACCCAAGGGGCAGGGCAGAAGGCTGGGAGCGCTGGGCCAGGAGAGCGGAGAGGAGATCCGCCCCAGGCCCAGGGGCTCGGAGGACAGAAGGGCTTCTGCGCTTCGCACATCCAGGAAATGAAGGAGCGAGAACTGGGGCTCTGTCTCCGAGTCCCGGGCCTGAATTCTCACTACTGCATCGTCCCGGCGCTCAGCGTCGGCAGAAGGATGGACGCTGAGAAAACGCAACACCGAGGAGCACAGCTGAGTCCTGCCCAGCCGCCTCCCAGGGTGGCTGCCCGCGTGAACTGACACCGAAGGCAGCATCCTAGGCCCGACCAGCCCAGGGTGACACATGACACCACCTGATGCCCACGCCTCGCTCAGGTTCCCTTAGATCCCACCCGATGTCCCTTCCTGAGTCCGTGGTTCCACATGGCACTTAGTCGGGACGGCTTTTTAGGCTCCCTTTGCAAGTGCCGGTTTTCCAGACTTTTCCTGTCTTTGGTAACTTCAGCAGTTTTGAGGGGCACTGGTGAGGTATTTGAAAGCACATCCCCTCAACTGGGATCGGCTGGCTTTTTAACTATCATGGTGTATACGTTTCCCTACACATTTCTCAAAACCCACAGAATGCACACCAGGAGTAAATCCTAATGCTAGCTGTGGGCTTTGGGGGATGATGATGTGTCCACACAGGGTGATCAGCTGTGACAAATGCGCCACTTTGGTGGGGACACTGAAAACAGGGGGGGATGTATGTGAGGGGACAGACGGGGCAGGTGGCATAGGTGGACTCTCTGTACTTTCCTCTCAATTTTGCTGTGAACCTAGAACTACCCTAAAAATAGTTTATTAATTTAAAAAAGAGATAAGACTGGTGACATCCAAGTAAGGCCTACAGTGTAGTTGATAGTAATATACCAAAATCAACCTCTTAGTTTTGACAATAACTATGGTTAAGTAATAAGATGCTGTGACCCTGGCCGGTGTGGCTCAGTTGGTTGGAGCATCGTCCCATAACCAACACGTGGCAGGTTCGAAACCTGGTTGGGCCACGTACCTAGGGTGCGAGTTGATCCCCGGTCCAGGTGCGTGTGACTCCCAGTTCAGACGCACACAAGAGGCAACCAATCAATGCTCCTCTCTCGCACTGATGTTTCTGTCCCTCCCTTCCTTCCTCTCTAAAAGCAATGAAAAATAAAGGTCCTCGGGTGAGTGTAAACAAAAAATTTTTTTTAAAAGATGTTATCTTTGGAGAAGGTGAGTGATAGGTACACAGGAATTCTCTGCGACTCTAAGTCTAAAATTATTTCAAAAACATTTTTTAAATAAAATAAAGTCCCTTATTTATTCACGTGCATGCAGACTGGCACCGAGTCAGTCAGCCCTATCTATGACAGAGAGCATCTCTGTCAACAGTTACGGGTTCACACGAGCCTGGCAGCAAGGAGATGCCACCAGGTGATCCTACCTGTGCATCCCACCGCCTACAGAACGAGGAGTGGCCTGTTTACATGCAGGACGGCAGAGCACTGGACAGCTTGGCCAGAAGAACACATGCATTTGTTCAGAGACCCCTGGCGCAGCAGCAGCCCACTGGCCGAGCAGCTTTCTGGCACTTCTGCGAGGCTGATGGCGGCCTGGCCCCACCACCGGGCGTGCCATGGACCACAGCAGCCAGAAGCACCCCTGACGCCTCTGTGGATTCTCAGTGCCATGCTGGGCCTCGCCTAGTCTTGGAGTCTGAAGGACTCCACAGGACAGGAATGCTCTCAGGTGGCCACGGGTGGGTCACCGAGAACAGCCCAAACCGGGCTGAGCCAACTGCCAATCAGCACAGGCTAACTAAACTACTCCTCCTTCAGCGGATACTGAAAGTGGTCAATAAGTGTATTTTCACCCAACGCAGCAAGGCCTAGGAAAGGGTGACAGACAAACAAGGCGAAGCTCGTGACACTGGATGCACGCTGGTGCGCAGCGCTGCCTCTGGCCGGAGGTTGTCATCTAGCTCAGAGGTGAAGGTTCTTTGCAAACCATCTGGCCGCTCCTCTCGGCCACGGTCTCCAACACGGCTTCGCCAGCGGTGACACGGGCGTCTCCACCTCCAGCAAGAAAAGGCTCATGTACAGCGTGACCTCAATCACGTCTAAAAAAATCACACACCCGCCAAGTCTACAAGGGACCGAAATAGCACACTCTAATTCTTATTTAATTAATGCTGTTGACTTTATTTTTAAAATGTATAAATAAAAACATGTAATTATAAAAGGCAGTGTAAGAGCTGTTATTACAGTGCTTCCTGACACAAATGATACACTGTTAATTACAGACCTAGACCGAGAAACGCAAACCGGCTCCGTCTTGCAGGCCAACCGCGGCAGATGGTGGTGCCGGCCCGAGGGCTGGGAGGCCTCGCCTCGGGTTCAGTGACACAGGGAGGGCGAGTCCCTCGATGACGTCCGTCACTGGTGTGGAAAAGGAGTGGAGGAGCGCACATAGTGTGTCTTTTCTGACTCTGATGAAGGCGTTCTACCATGGAGTGAGTGTGAAGAGGAGAGGGGAGTGTAGTAGGGAGCATAATGCCCCCCACGGCCCCGAGCGTCCCTGTCCTAACCCCTGGACCCGCAGGTGGAATTAGGGTTGGTGGTTGTCTGACCTCAACATCAGGACGTTGTCCTGGGTTATTCGAGGGGCCTGCGGGGGTCACAAGGTCCTGGCCAGCAGGAGGAGGGGGCAGAAGAGAGAGAAGAAGGAAGAGGGATGCCATGTCGCTCGCTGACTCTGAAGAGGAGGGGAGGCTGTGAGCCAAGGAGTGCGGGCGGCCGCTGGAGGCCAGAAAGGGCCAGGGAGCGGGTTTCCTCCTTGAGCCTCCAGAGGGAACACAGCCTGGCCTCGCCCTGACTGTAAGGCTGAGACACTCAGCCTGTGCTGCACTTTAAGTGAAGTCGGGGGTGATCTGTTACAGCATTACCAACGGAAACCAACATGGGGCCCGGAGGAAAAGGGAATCGAGTTACTACTGTTAGGGGGAGGGGGGTTGGCAGGAGTCCCTCCATGCGGCTCTGTCGGCCCCCGCCACCCAAGACACACAACTCAGACTTGCTGGTCCCAGAAGAGGGCCTGGCCTGTAGGCTGGGAGAAGCCGAGGTCTGCCTCAGTAGTTCTCAGGCCTGAACCTCATTCGCAGTGGAGTGCCACTCAGCAGGGAGGACACCTAGACCCACAGGGAGCCCGTGGGAACCGGCCATGACCCCAGGCCCAGCTTAGCTCGGCAGCTCTCGAGGCCCCGCAGCGGATGCGGAGTGTCGGCGGCAGGAAAAGGCGGAGAACTACAGTACGGGTGAGAGTTAGACCTTAAATCAAACCATCCCCCCAAATCCGATGCTTCTGCACGTACACCGAGAATTCCACACATCTCAGGAGGAAAGCAATGCGGATTTCAGGGCAGACCACTGTTCAGCTGTGTCTGGTTAGAAAAGGAAAATGCTCCACACCGAAACCCAAGCAGTGAGCAAAAAGTCTACCTGCTCTTCTGAAATACCAAGGACGGCAATGAACCAAACTGGTCTCAGTTGCTCGTCTGGACTGTGGGCCCCGCCTTAGCTCTCGGTTCTCTGGCACGGCAGCTGCACTAGCCTAAGGCAACCCAGAGTCCTCCCCCGAATCCACACCTGCCTGTGGAGAACTGCAAAATAAAGCTCTTAATTTCGATCATGCACACACTACGCAAACCCTAAAGAGCCTCCCCAGCTGAGACACTGTGACACTCCCGGTAGGTGACGTGGGTCCGACCTAAACTCACGCCCAGGCAGACGTTAAAGTGGCTACGTGAGCGGCACCAGCAGCTCCTCCATCTCCGCAGTGCCCCTCTCTGCCCGCGTGAGTAACTGAGACAGCGTGGGGAGAGTTCAGGCCACGCACTCGGAGACGAAGCCCAAGTTCCCGCTCCCTCACTTCCTGGGCATCGAAAGCACACAGCCCTTCTCCTCAGCGAGCCACGTGGTTTCTGAACTACAAGAGGAGAGAGCAGGGGAACTCCTGTCTCCCGAGGTTGTTCTGAGCATCAGAAGAGCCTGTTGAAGGGGTGGGTCCTCCTCGCCTCAGACGCGGTGACAACACAGGTTGGTCGATGTGACAATGGAGACTGAAATCTGTGGGTGTGGGCTTCACAGAAAAGACTGACAGGCGGTCAGTTAACTTTTCTGAGGTTCAGGTTCTTCCTCTGTCCAGCCGGGGAGAGGAGACCCACAGTGGGGACACAGACTTGAGGGGCATGGAGCACATGCTGGATGAGCACCACCTGAGTGTGACAGGTGGTCCCTCCACTGCCCGCCATACTGGGGGGCTCGCGGTGGACACAGTTTCAGCAAACTTGGCAGGGGGTGTCCAATCTGCGGCCCCTAGGCCACATGTGGTTCAGGATGGCTATGAATACAGCCCAACACAGATTATAAATTTACTTAAAACATGAGATTTTTTTGTGACTACATGTCGCTGTGTATTTACTGTGTGGCTCAAGACAACTCTTCTTCTTCCAGTGTGGCCTGGAGACACCCAAAGGTGGGACACCCCTGCCAGCCAGAGCATCACACCCGGCCGTGCCCACTGTAAGGCTCCAGCTGCCACGTGCTGGGCGGGATTCTCTATGAAGCAAATTCTCTGGAGCAGAGCTGTCATCAGTAACAGAACCAGAGGCAATGGCCAAGTGACAACGACCATCCTTGTTACAAAAACACCCATTAGGGGGCTTGAGAGGCCACAGCCTCCTAAGCTCCACGGCAGGTGCTCCCTGAGCACCCTCTCAGCTCTCCCAACAGCCACCAGGTGGGCATCTTCGCACCTGCTGGATCAGGGGATTCACCTGGGGAATCCGGGATCTGACACATGCTTGTACCAAAAGCCCCCTTCCCTCCCTCGAAATCACTCCAGTTTCTGATGGCAACAGCCTGCCTCTCCTCCGGTGTGCATCCTCTCACACGCTCCTCCTGGCCTTGGTCTCTGAGGGCTGAGGAATGCTGCCCTTCTGAAGGGAGGCCGGGTGCAGCTCCTTCATTCCAGGAGTACCAGCTACGGGGCCCAGAAGTGAAGGGGGCACCAGGAACGATGGGCGAGGCTCTGCCCACCTCCCTTGGAAAAGCCACGCACTGGCAGCCCAAACACCCGCACCCTCCCGCGCCCTTACCTTGAAGGAGGCGTGCTGCTCCATGTGCCGAAGCAGCTGTGGCTTCTGCGCCGCCGTGTAGTCACACACCGTGCACTTAAACTGCTTCCCTGGAAAGAAGGGGGACAAGGTCAGCATCGTCAGGCTGCCAGCTCCTGCATGTGAAGGCGGTGCCAGGCACAAAGCCGAGTGCACAAAGACGCCCTTGTCAGCCGGCAGTCCAAAGCCTCAGACGAGGTACCGGCAGGTAGGGACACAGATACAACTCGACCTGCTGGGTCCACCACAGGTGGAGAGGGGACACCCAGCTCGGCCTGGGGAGGCCTGTGAGCAATGACACCTGAGTAAAAGTGTGTCCAGATGACTGGAGGAGAGACACAGGGAGGGACAGGAGAGCACAGAGGTGTGGGCCCTGGGGTGGTCAGGAAAGTTGGGCAGCTGTGTGTCCCTTCTGGGGCCTAGTTTATAAGGTCTGGAGAGAATCACGTGTGGCCAGAACTCACTAGAAGTGCGGGCACTATCCTGAGGGCAGGGAGAGCCTGCAGAAGGCCATGAGCCGGGGAGCTCCTAGCTCGGGGAGGGGATGCTAGGAAGAAAACTGCAGAAGAGCACAATGCATGGCTCTTCCAAGGGGGTTAGCGCTTATGCAGACAGTCACTGACGGATGCACAGGCACACCTTAACGGGCACACAGGGCCCACGACACGTTTTGCCCCTGATTAGCACAAAAAAACCTCAACTTCCAAGGACACAACCGTGTACAGCCCGACGTAAACATGACCCACTTCTCACAGCAGTAAGTGTACGCCGAGCAGCTCCTTTTCATGGTGTGAGCCTGCTGCTCGAGGACCATGGCCATCACCCCTACACGTGGCCACAGGAACCCCGGCTCCTTCGGGGACCTCTCACAACTTTTGGACCAGCCGTGGGAAGCAGTCATCCCCCTCTGCAGCCCTAGCTCTCCCTGTGCGCTCTGGAACCCAAAAAAACCGGCTGAGGCACCAGCAAATGGGTTCCACCTGCAGCCTCCCCAGTTTATCACTCACCTGGTCCGAAAGTCAGACACCTGGGGCTTCCTCAGCATTTCCACGGCCCCGACTCCACTCAACTCACGTTTCTGCTTTTCTCTCCCAAATGTGTCTCTGCCCATTTGTCTCTGTTTCTGATACCTCCACCGCTGTTTCAGGCCCTCTGAATTTCTTCCCTGGACAGTGGCAAAGCCTCTGGATTGGCTTCCTTGGCTTCAGCTAACCCTAACCCACCCAGGCACCATCCATCAACCATCCACCCGACACACACACATTTACACACACATTCCAACGCCACATCCTCTGCCCAGAAAACCTAATGTGACTTCTCCCACCGCCCCCACCAACGCCTCCAACTGCAGAACCCACCAAAGCCTGGAGAAGGGTCCCGAAGGCCCCCCAGAGCCAGAGCTCGCTCTCCTGCCTGGCTTCCTGTTGGGCCTTCTCCTCCTCGGTCAGGCTCTGGGATACAGAGCCCCTGAGTTCTGGAGCATTCCGCTCTGCCTCTGCAGTCTCAGACCCCCAAGCCTTTGCTAACATTTTTCTGTCCCGGGATGCACTGTCTCTTGGATCGCACGTTCTTCACTTTAACTCAAAACGCAAGTTAAATATCCCCGGTCACTGGGCGAAGGGCCAGCCCTCACTCCACCTGCTGCCGTGCACACGCACCACAACCCCTGTCCCTGCACTGCCACCACCTGCTCACAAGCCTGGGGCTGGGCAGGGACCACACCTTTGTCAGCGTGGCACCCCAGCACCTGAGTAGGTGGCACATATGGACCACATTCTGTGCGTTTCATTAAGCTGAACTGAACGAAAAGGAAATCTTGGACAGCTTACGTGAGTAACACCTTCAGCAGGAGCAGCACAAGGCACCCACAGTGTAAACACGTTAGCACTGCAGTTACACCTATCGTCCCAGCCGAACGAACCCGAGCTCTAGACCCCACTCATTCTGCAAGTCCAAAACCAGACTTTTTCACGTGAAAGGCACCAAATCACAGTTAGAAAGGAACGAACACTTTTTATTAAACACAGTGCTGTTTTTCTCACACATCTCTTCGCGTCTTCGGCACAGTTGCGGCCACCCATACTTCACCACTGGCTCACGGCTCCCTTAAATACATGGTGACTGTGCCAGGCACCTGAGCCACACAGGGCCCGGGGGCCCCACCCGCCGTGGGGGGAAAGCTGGGAGAACCGTTCTCTGAGCCGATGAGCATTTCACTCATTACCAAGGCCCTTGGACCAGAGAGGAAAGGAACACGTGCTAAAAAGATGCCCAGCACTGAACACACGGCGTCGCCTCACTGGAGACCCAGAGTCTGCAGTCTGTAGGCACCCTCCCCAGTCTGCAAACACGAGAAAGGCAGCAGCTCCCACAAGCCGCCACTGAAGCCAGAGGCCAGGCAGGAAATGTCACCTGCGTTTTCAGCAGCCACGGAGAGCGCTGCCCAGCAGGACTGGGAAAGCATCTGACAAAGTCCTTGGCTGCCTAATTAAAATAATGCAATGCGGATTGATGATACTCACAAAAGTGCTCTGAGACGCCCAGATCGTTTTCTATTAGGATACTCCTGAGAACTGCAGGGAGAGAGGACTGGAAAACCTAGCATTTCCTTGAGGGTAGATTGACTGCAAAGGGCTGGCAGACGAACACCCAGTGGCCACATCTGGATGCAAGTCACGCAGCACCCCAGGAAAAGGAAAGGAAGATTACAGAGAAAAAAAAAAGATTGATTTCTTTTACAAACTTCACATCACACACCTGACCAGCTGGACCTGCTGAGCGACTGGCCATCAGCAGCTGTGCTAAACTTGACCGTGTACCCCAAAGCCTGGGGAGGCAGGCGGCACCACCCCCGCACATGGATGAGGCTCCAGGGTCCAGAATCTGAGCAACTTGCCGGGGAAGAAGTCACCGAAAACACAAGGTCCTCTGGTACCTTTACAATACACACATGCCCCTTTCTGCTCCAGTGACCTCAAACGAGGGTCTGTCAGCTGCAACCAGCGGCGTCCCAACAAATGGAGCTGTCGAATGAATTGGTGGCTGTGTAAACATGAAACTCCAAGACCCCAGAAAGCAAATGACAGAAAAAGGACACGAGCCAACACTCAGGAGGGGACCACGTCAGAGCTAACCAATGAGAAGCCCAAGGACAGCAAGCACTCACACGAGCCAGCCGGCATCACAGATGCCTTGCACACCTGGACTCAGCCCTCGCTATACCATTCGATGGGAACAAGCCATCAAATCACTGAAAATTACCACATCACAGTAGGATGCGAAAACCGTCACACTAAGAGACTGGACACTTTTAATCATGTGAAGTGCTAAAAATGAAAGAAGTGGGAGCACTTTCATATTTCGCTACACTTCTTTTTTGAAAAGTGGGCAGTGCCATGCACGCTTAAAACCGCCGAAGCGAAGTGCTCCCACGCTCAGAGCTGTGCCTTCGGGAAGGGATTCAAAAGTAAGTGCTTAGGTGCAGGAGGGGCTCCTGCTGCACGAGCTACCACAGCGGGAGGGCAGAGGAAAACAACACGCTGCCCAAAAAGAAGGGACCGGTCACGTCACTCACGGATCGCCGCCTCAACCGGACGTTACACAACTCTCAAACGTGTCGTCCGTGCCTCTAGAGCAACAAAATACAATTACAACATTAACTTAAGGCTGTAAGCCCAATATTTACACCTTCATCCTAACTACCTAACCACTCCATATGAACACGAATCAAGATTGAAAGCGATTTTAAAAAGAGCTGACTTGTTGGTGACAGAATCGTGTGCACATTTGCCGGAAGGGGTTAGCCTTTTGCGATTGTTCTAGTGTTTCCCATGCAACAGAGAAGCATCTCAGATAAATTACACCCGCCTCGGACGCTGCACCCCACCTGCTACTGCCCACCATCCAGAAGACAGGTCTTTCCACACAGAACCATAAGATGACATCAATGGTTCCTGAGCTTGAAGTTCCAAAGAGTTCACTGTCTTTTCAAACCCCAGCCATGCTTGAGGAAGTCCATGCTGATATGCGGTGCTCTTTCTGACCCGGCACCTTTGACCCTCTTCTACACAGACAGTGGCCTAGTTTTGTGCATGACCGCAGGGGCAGTCACTTCTTGTCTTCCGAGGCAGGGCTTAACTGATCGACAGTCTGAAGCCACTCGCTGACCTCTGACTGGTGAAGCCCTGGCTAGACCTGGCTGAATTCAAGCACCACCCAAGAGGAAAGGAAAGCCTGGGGCTGGAGGCAGCCCGCCCTTTACTTGGGTCTCACTCAGGTAGAAGGGATTCTGAGTGTCCTGTTAGGACAGAGGGAACAAGATTTGAAAGGAGGAAGGAAGGAGGAAGGAGCAGAAGTCCTTGTTGTTCTGCTTTGGGTTAGACAAAGAGAGATGCCCCAAACCCAGGAGGGTCAGGGTGGCCCTTCCTGTAGAATCTGTTTCCGCTGTGGAAGAAGGTGAGTGAGCCAGAGGCCGGGGAGCCAGCGGGGCACCTGCTCGCTGAGGCCCAGTGCTGAGGTGGAAGCAGTCCTGGGCGGCGGGGAGGGCCACCACCCCTCCCTTGCCCGGGCAGCTGTGGGGCTCACGCTCAGACAGAGGAGCCCCCGCCTGGTGAACAGCTCAGCACCTGTCCTTTCCCTCCGCTTCTTACTACAGACTCGTCTGCTTGATGAATTTCCCGGAGGACAGTTCCAGCTGCTCAGTCCCTTTAAATAGAGCTCTATATATGACTTCAGAGGAGCAGAGCGGCAGAAAAACCTGCCACCATCCCCTTCCCGCTGGCGGATTCTGCCAGATCCCGGAGGGAGACGGTGAGGCAGAATCCTCCCACTCGCAGGCACCTTGTTTAAATGCCTGTGAAGTCCAATCAGCCCTGCCCAACCCAACTCTGTGTGCCCCTCGAACGTGAAGGAGATTAAGACACTTGGGAAGTGAAGTCTGCATACACCCAACTGTTACTAGCAACAGCAGCTGGGGGCAGGGCGGTGGCAGCACCTCCTCACGACTGTGTCCAGTCTCACCACAAAAGGTGGGGTTTCGCGTGAGTGAGTTTGCAGAAAAATGGCCTCACCCTCTCAACACGGATGCTCTTTGAGCACGAAGCCCCACTCCGTGGCTTCCTACTGAGAGTGCATCTGTGTGAAGTGTCATGCAGTCTGTCCCGAGTGACACAGATGACGGAGATTCATCACTACGACGTCACTCTCACACTGCATCGCTGAGTGTGGGGACTGTGAGAACGTGGACCATGGAGAACAGGTGCATCCACCAACACTTAGAATGACCCGACACACTTAACTGTCCCACACCCCACGCGTCACGCCCTCCCCGAACACACCCAGTTCCCACCCCCAGAGCCTGCTGATGCCCCCCCACTTCTACGGCAAAAGGGATTTTGCAGATGTGACCAAGTTAAGGATCTTAGGGTGGGAGATTGCCCTGGATCATTCCGATGGACCCAATGAAATCAGGAGAGTCTATAAGAGAGAGGCAGGAGGGTGGGAGTCAGACAGGAGGCGTGATGACAGAGCAAAGGGACAGAAAGAGGCTGGAAGCTGCTCAGCTGCCGGCTTTGAAGAGGAAGGGAGGGGCTCCTAAGCCCAAGGGTGGGGTGGCCCCTGGAAGCTGGGAAGGCTAGGGAAACAGCTTCTCCCTCAGAGCCTCTAGAAGGCATGCAGCCTGCTGACATCTTGATTTAAGGCTTCTGACCTCCAGAGCTAGCACGTAATAAGTCTGTGTTGTTTTAAGCCACCAGTCTTGCGGGAGTCCATGACAGCAGCCACAGGAAATGCGCACACCCACATTACAAACGGGGATGGCAAAGCACTTGCTCGAGGCTGTGCAGGCCCAAGGCTCTGCCCCTCCATCCTGCCCCCTGCCACCCTGCACGCAGCCTTCTGCCACCTGAGGTGAGGACAGGGCCCTGCGGGAAGCACGGCACGTTCTGCAGCGGGCAGGCGCTCCTCGGAGCACACGGCCCCAAAGTTCCAGCATCTGTGGCAATTTCTGCAACAGCAAATCAGGACAGAAATAGCTACGGCAATAAAAATGTAGCTTAAGAAGCCCCTGTACTTGAAAGGCTGAACTTAAAGCCGCTGCAGACTTTGAGAGTGCCGATCCTCTGTAATTAGTACATCAGTTCTGACGCCAGGAGGGCCGGGTCAGGATGCGCCTGGGGAAGAAACAAAAGGCAGCCCAGAGTCGGATGAAAGGACGGGAGAGAGCACAGGACCAGAACCAGACTGTGGGGACTGCCGCTGTGCCGGGTACGGGCAGCCGAGACCCTGCCACTTGGGAGGGTTCAGGGAACCGAGCTTTAGTCGAGTTAAATCTATTCTGAAAACTGCAGGGTTCATTTTACACTGTGGACTCCGTTATTCCAATGAACCTTATCAATCGTGAAAACCAAGAACAAGAGCGTCAGGTGGACCCACACAGGGTGCACATACAGAGCGGCACCCTGGGCCCTGAAGTCAGCCCCTCCTGCCCACTACCCAGGCCACAAAGATACCACAGACTGCCTTGTTCATGCTGCCCCAGCCTGTCCCTGCCCCATACTGGGGACAGCGACAGAGGGACAAGAATGCTGCAGACACCAGTCCCTGATGCCCAGTAAATGACTGCGGGGAGATCAATCAGCTGGCAGCTCAGAAACTAATTGCTATTGACTCCCTGCTTTTAGAGTGTATGTTTTTAGGATCCATGGGCTGCTGGGGTACTTTATCCTAGAGGGCTTCTGCTTTTTAGAGGAAAGAGGGAGGGAAAACTCCACACTTACTCTCCTAGAAGGTGCAGTCATGAGACCTCTCACTGCAAACTGAAGTAGCGAGAACAGGCGCTTTCTGCACTCAGGCCTCATTTCCACACGGAACTCTCCGCCCACTTGTCTACTGGCCCTGGCACGAGACTGCCTGGAACCTGGATAACTCCGCTCTGCAAATTTCACCAGAATGCTGCTTCGCTCAGCACAGGGGCCAGGTCGGACTGCAGGGAGGGGAATCCAGAGGAATTAGCACCAAACTCCAAAGAGCTTTTCATTTCGTGATTAGGGAATTCCTGCTTGAATACATAACATACAGGCACCGGGCCATTTAACCTTCCCCACCTGCTACAGGTGAGCACAGTCCAGGGGCCAGACTCCAGCCCACACGCTATGTCTGGGCCCTCTCTGAAGTCCAGAAGGGGACGTGTGTTTTGGCACAGTGCCGGTGTTCCATTCCTGCACACGGCTGGTGTGCACATGAAGGGCCCTGTAGATCAATGTCTCCCTTCATCCACACCAACCGGCAAGCCTGTTCCACTGAAATCTTAGCCCAGACTGACCTACCCCTTAGAAGGCACAGTAATGAGCCCCTTTGGGAAATGGGAATGAACAAGCAGGGACAGACTGCTTTCAAGATGACAATAAATCTGAAAAATTAAATTCACAAGCAGGTAAAGGACAGGGTACTTACTCAATTCCTTTCCACTTCATTAAAAGATGCCCAAGAAGATCCATTTATAGTGAATGCCTCTCCCACACTTTACGGTACCTAATGCACAAGCATTGGGTGAAATACAACTGAGGGATGAGACCGGGAGTAACTGGCCGTTTCTCAGTGCCACTCTGTCCTGGCCACCTCAGGCAGGGTGCTACACGCTGTCTCCACACCCCCCATTCAATCAACAAAACTTCCACCAACAAAATCTACAAATCAGGTGCTGCGGACACAAAACAAAGTCGAAATCCCTGGCTTGCGGAGCTTACGGCCCAGTGGGAGACTCAGAAAACCACAAATAAGGACATACGAGAATACTCACATCAGAGAACAGAGAAATGGCAGGAAACCTGGAAGAGTAGGAAGTGAGGGAAGGGAGCCCAGGGGTGCAGACAGAAATGACAAAGCAGGACACCGTGCAGTTCCTGAGGGGAGACAAGCCAACACAGGAAACAGGAGACGCGGGCGGCATGGCCGCCAGGGTGGGTATGAGACTACGACACACGGTAGCAAGGTGAGGCCGTCCTGGGGAAGGGACTGTCCAGTACAGACCCAAAGGCCGGGAACAAGGTGCCCACTGAGGACCAGGCAGGGAGAGCGTGCCAGGCAGAGGCTGGTACCCTGACCTGGGCCTGGGCCTGGACCTGGCGGGTCCGAGGGGCAGGAAGGAGACCAACCTGTCTGGAGAGGTGGGTCGGGACGTGCAGCAGATGAGTCAGACATGCAGCGGGGGTAGGGGTCAGCCAGGCCTCAGCAAGGACTTGGGCTGTTACTCTGGCATTTTCTCCACAGGGGAACTGGCCGCTGTGGCAAAACGGACTGCAGGGGATAAGGGCAGACGCAGGGGGACTGTGAGGAGGCTAGTGGCTTGTACGAAAACCGAGCCGCGAGGGTGCAGAGAAGTGGGACCCTGGGTCACGCCGAAGGGAGGACACCCAAGGCTTGCTCACAGACAGTCCAAAATGACCCCAGTTTGTGATTGGAGCAACGGCAAAGGAGCAGTGACTGACATGGGGACAGCAGCGCTGGCAACTACGACAGGGGCCCCATGCAGCCTGCTGCCTGCTTTTGTCTGGCTGGGAGACAGAATGCTCTCACAAGGCCTGCTACACAAAACAAACAGAAAACAAAAACATGTAGCAGAAACCTTAGATGGCACCAGAACCTAAAATATTTACTCTCTCTTTCAGAGCCTGGTGACCCCTGGACCACAGGCAACACGGACTTGGGGGACAAGGAGCTCAGCGCAGCACACGCTAAGTCTGAGGTGCCTTCTGGACCTGCAGGTGCAAATGCAGAGGCAGCAGGTGTAGAGGCTGGAGTGTGCAGGGGAGGACGGAGCTACACAGGAGTCTGGAAGCCTTGCACGTGAGTGGTTAAAGACTGCAGAGATCGCCGAGGGCATGAGCATGGAAAAAAGGGTCCATGGACTGAGCCCTGTGGCCTCCCAGGCTACGGAGATCAGAGCCAAGGAGGACCTAGAACAGGAGCAGCTGGCCAGCACGGGTACAGTTCTTCCCATTTCACTGATGAGGAAACTGAGGCTCAGAGAAACAGTCATCCGACCAAGGCCACCCTACTAGGCAGTGGCAAGCAGACAAGACTCCCTCTACCCAGCCCCTCTCAGGATGCCGCTCCTGCCACTGTGACCTCGGCCTGCCACAGCTCACACCCGCCTCCCCAGAGCGCCATCACAGCACCTACCTGTCCCAATGCCACGGGCTCCTCTTCCTCCCACCGGACTGTAAACCTCTGAAGGCAGGAGCTGTTCCTTATTGACCCTGTCCCCCCAGAACCTACCTTCAAAGCTGGCACTCAGTAAAACGCAATCAATGGTTCTTAATGAATGAATGCAATTAGAAATCCATTTAACACTTTATTAGGGTCAAATGTGCCCTGATGCTGTGTGTATTTTGGACTCAGTCCCTCTTTGGACTGAATGTGAAAGCCCTGACATGGCCTAGATGACAAGAGCATCCACTGGGCATGTCAGGCTGGGTTGACCATGGGTGCTCAGGATTCTCAGGCTCAGGTGGGGATGGAGGGTTGAAGGGAACTTCAACTTGCGGAAGCAAAGGTCGAGGCCTCCTGCAGATGCCTCACTCCCTGAGCCAACCTCCCCCCCGCGACTGCACATGCACGTGTGCACAAACAGGGTGTGTACCGAGCCCTGGCCCCAGCACTGACTGAGCACAGGCCACGAGCAGGCGGGCGAGGTCTCCGTGGCTGCTTGTCTCGGGACGGAGACGCCACAGGACGCACGCCCTCATCTGCCTCCAGGGTGCCCGCAGCTTCTGCTGCACCCGGAGGGTCGGCCTCAAGCCTCACTTTCGGGGAAAACCTCACGTCACAGTCACTCACCGTCAGCAGTGTGAAGGAGCTTATGACTTTTCAATGTCCCTTTTGATTTGAACTTCTTGCCACACATGTCACAGAGGTGGGTTTTCTCAGTGCTGTGACGATTCATGTGAGCCTTGAGGTTACTCTTGCTGCGAGTTGCATACTCACACAGAGAGCATTTGAAGGGCTTCACACCTACCAGAGGAAGGAAAATACACGCGCACGTTTATTTATGTGTGTGTCCACGCCCATTCGGAGTGAAGCGGTGGACGTGCTGGTCCCTAAGCGCCTCGCACACTTTCCCCTCCGCACTGTCCAGACGGGGAGGCCCCCTCCTCTGGGGTCTGCCAAGGCCGGCCCTCTGCAGCCTTCACAGAGCTTCTCAAACAGAGTCCTTGCTTCTCAATCGACGTGCCCAAAGCCTGCAACTCCCAACCAGCGGCCTGGGAGCCCCGCGAGGACACAGACCCCGAGCAGCTTTTCCACCGGATGTTCGTTCACTCCAGCTGGACTGAGTTAAACTGAACAGAATTAAAGCAGCTAAAGGCCTCTGCAAACATCAGTGGGGTCGGGTGCCCAGGGTCAGACGTTAAAGCACTTGTCACTTCCTGAGACCAGCAGAGCCCCGCACGCTAGTGTGGGCTGTGTGAAGATGAGGACTGTGGGCGCCCTGCACGCCACAGCTCAGCCTGCTCACCCCTGACCTATGTACCCGTGACCCTGTGGTGAAGGAAACCGGGCCGGACCGAGCTGTAGCAGGCACCCAGGAGCAGAGCTGAGGTGCTCACGTGCACTCTGACTCCAGCCCCTCCCACTTCCTCCCCCTCACTACCACCCCTCTGCCCAGCTGCTAGCCTCTCCCTTCTGAAGGGCCTCCACCCTGTGGCCTAAAAACAGGCCCCTGTGCTCCCGTTTGTGGAAAGGGCCGAGTCCTCCAACCCTGCCAGAGCTGCCTTGCTCCCCCTGCAGTGCTCCAGGTCCCTGACTGGCAGGAAGGGGCCCACGCAGACATCCAGCCGGGCTCTCCCAGGCCCCACAGCTCTGAGCCTCAGCCCTGAGGAGCCGCATCCTGACCCATGGGGATAAAACAAAGTTGGCGGCCGGCTGCCTCTAACAGTGGCCTCACCTCCAACTGCCCCAAGTCCCAGAGAGTGCTCCCTATACTTCCCTTCATGGGTGAGCACCCCAAAAGCACAGACTACATTCTTCCTTCTGCTACTTCATCACACGCATCTCTTCCCGCCTTTGAGTCCTAAGGTCCTGGCCTTCATGCCCTCAGAATGCCAACATTTGCTCAGCACCTGCCAGGTACAGCGCACCCTCGTGGGCACCAGAGGTACTGCTGTACCTGAGACTGCTGGTCCTTGCTTCTGAGTGCAGGAGTCACAGAGATTTATTGACACAGCAACAGAGCTGTGACAAACTGCAGGCCTCTCATCACTGCCACTGCAGCTAAATCAGTGACATTTAAATCACTGGCCACAGCAGACTGGTGAACATGCTTCCCAGCGTGCTAAGGAAATTCTGACTGCAGCAGACTCAAAGGCATGGCCTCCCCTCCCCCCAACTCCCTCCCCAGTGAAGAGTGAGGGCACAAAACGCAGAGGGCACTCCACCCGAAAAAGGGGACACTCACCTTCGTGAGCCCAAATGTGCCGCTGGAGGTCGGAGCCGTTCTTCATGAAATAGAAGTCACAATACGGGCACTTCATGGCTCTCTTTCCAATCAGCCCTTTCAGCTGAACCCTCCTCCCGAGCACCTCGGAGATGGTGCTCATGGAGACCTCTGGAAGAAACACAGGCGGGTCATCGGAGGACCTGGGGTCAGGCTCCGTGTGAGTGAGCCTCGTGAGAGCCCCTGAACCCCTGGTCCATCCCAGCAGCCAAGGAAGCAGACCAGCACGCACACCTTGTGATGCCACAAGAGAGGAGTCCTACCCCAAAGCTAACCCAGAACCTCATCGAGCCTCAGATGTAAATACGCATTCACGTGAAATGGGAGGGGCAGGAGCATGAGGTGACAGTCGGCTGGATGCAGGACGTGAGACCGTCTGCAGGAGAACAGCCTTGTTTCTCCCACAAATCTACGTTGTGGGGGAAAAAGTGGGGGGGCAGGGTGCCCTGTAAGGACACAGGAAACCAAAGTGATACCACAGCCAAGAGCAAGGCGCTTGGGTCTGGATGCAAACAGGCCAACGGTGGAAATAAACCCCGTGTCGCCTGGGCCACTGTGAATGGGCTGGCAGGAGGCGGCAGGGAAGGGTGCTGGGAATTCCTGGTCTTCATGGTGGCACGGGGTCATGGGGACAAAATCGGCACTGAAGATGCAGGCTGACGTTCTGTGCGGGGGATGACGGGATGTCTGGGATATACTTCCAAACATCCAGAGAAAACAGTTCAGGGGCTGACACAGGCACAAGTCCGGCAACGTGGAGACAGCTGAGGGGCTCAGTGGTGGGCACTCGGGAGCCCTGCCCCCAGGACCGTGCGCACCACTAGGATACAAGTACTATGTACACTGTGGCAGGGCGTAGGAAGGAGCCCCCCCCAAACTAGGGCCACCAAAGCCTCCCTGAGAGCAGGGCTTTCTGAGAGAGAACATGAAAATCAACAGGAATCAACCGGGCAGAGTGGAGGAGATGCATCCCAGGTGGTGAGTGGCAGTGACGAGACAGGAATGCCCAGGCAGCCGGAGCCTCACCCCCACGCAGCTCAGTGGTGTGGAACTGACCAGAGGTGGTGGCCACTCCACCTCACAGAGGCTCCTGGGCTGGGGAGGGAGCCCGCACCCCTCATAAACCACCACGGTGGGCAGCATGAACTTGTGGACGGAAGGGGCAGGCACGGGCTCCGGCAGGGGAGGGGGCTCTGGGTCAGACCTGAACTGGAAGTGGCTGCGTGGAGGCACTCCAAGTTCACGTGAGAGAGAGGGGGAACTCGGGCCACCACGGAGTAAGTGAGGTGTATAATTGTATTAACTCCCAGCTCTGAATGAGGGTGTGGCTGTTTCCCTTGGGCTACTCCTGTCTTCGCTCCCCACCCCCCTGACCTCCACCCAGCGCAGCTGGGAGACAGCACTGCCTTACAATAAGCATGAGCATCTCAGCACTGATCTCCCACTCCGAGCTGCAGAATCTTACCGGGATGGTTCGTCTTGATATGCGACTTTATCAATCGATCTTCTGAAAAAGACTTTTCACACACAGGACAAGAATAACTCCTTTTGTCCTTAACAGAAAGAGAGCATAATCAATTGGCTGTCTGTTGCCCCTCAGGCTCTATGGAGACACCACCACCACCGCCGTCACCACCGCCACCGCCACCACAGCAGCCAGACACGCAGTGCACCTTTCCAAGGATGTGCATGCAGCTGGCACCTGGCCCCGCACAGCCCAGCAAGCTCAACAGTGGAAAGGGACTGATGTCACCTCCGTGACAGCGGGAGGGATGGGCTGAGGGAGAGATGGCAGTCCTGAAGAGGTGACCAGCCAGGGGAGGCCGGGCTGGGCCTTGGGTACACACACAGACCAGCGCTTCTCCACAACCCCGTGCACCATGGCCTCCGGCACTCAGGGCAGGGCAGGCACGGGGGTCCACAGGTCCTTTATTGTGACTCTCCAAGGACAGGCACTATCATGCTCAGGTGACAGATTCAGAAACCAAGGCCAAGAGCTATGAGGAAGAACCAGAGTCGGAGCCTGAGTGTACAGAGTACGGATGCCCCCTGGGCTCCTCCTGCCACCCAAGGCCGTGTCCCACTGCGGCGGCGGGCACGGAGCTCACCCAGCACAGCAGCCAGCCTCACCGACCGGCTGACCGTGGGGCCACGCTCTCAGTTAGGC
This sequence comes from Macrotus californicus, assembly GCA_007922815.1. NCBI lineage: Eukaryota > Metazoa > Chordata > Mammalia > Chiroptera > Phyllostomidae > Macrotus > Macrotus californicus. Next base: position 21,093 of record VMDR010003363.1, read on the forward strand.
AGATGCTTCTGTGAACGACCAGGCTGTAGCCTTCACTCATCTGCCTTTTTGCCCTGAGCTCACTCAGGAGCTCTTTCACAGGACAATCGTCCCAGAGGGTGTGTCAGGGGTTAAACCATGTCCCCCAAAATGCACATGTGAAAGTCCTGACCCCCCAATGTCTCAGCCCTCACTTGGAAGCAGGGTCATTGCAGGTGTAACTAGGTCAATGAGGCCATCGGAGCACGCTGTGACCCAATACAACCGGTGTCCTTGAAAAGGGACGCTTGGACACAGGCATGCCCCCCAGGGGATGCCCTCTGAAGGGGAAGGCAGAGCACGGGGGACTAGTCCGCAAGCCCAGGCACCCAGAAGACTGCCAGCAAGGAGAGTCCCGCCACCCGGGGAGCAGCGTCAGGCCAACACCTTGGTGGCGCACTCCTCGCCTCCAGAGCCGGCCAAGGGGCACACACAACTGCTGCCCCAGCCACTCGGCGTGCGGAGCTGTGTTACAGCCGCCCGAGAGGCGAGGACAGGGCTTGAGCTGAGCCAGGAGACGGAGCAGCGGTCGACGATACCTGGCACCACAGGCGCAGGTGCTGCAGAAGGTGGATGGAGAGGCGGCAGCTAGTCCCAGGCGTCGGGTCCCATGCCTGCTCTCACCCCCAGCGTCCCCAGCAGGGCAGATGCCCAAGCGAGGCGGCCTCAGGGCACGCTGGGCAGCAGAGAGACAGCAGCAAACCCACGCACAGCGAGCCTCGGAAGTGTGAGCAGCATGAACGAGCTTCACATGTCCACACGTGACAGCGTGCCAAGACCTGGTAGTGAGGACTCTGCGTGGCCAGATGAATTCGAAACCAATGCTAGACCTGCAGGGGCCGTGGCTGCGGGAAGTGTGCTGAGCCGTGCAAGCTCCAGAGGCTGCAAACACAGCCCCTGCCCCTTGGGTTTACAGGACGACTGATTTCCGCCACTGAGGAGCTCCTTTGGGAAGCTCGGTGTGGCTCTGAGTGCTCTCCGTGAGTTAGTAGGTGACTACATCCACACAGGCCCCAAGTGCAGTCCTCCCACACCCCTAGGTAATAGTGATAACAAGCGCGACAGTGCCTCAGCAACTGGCCACGTGCCCCACCCTCACAGGCGTTTGAGAGCCTGCGCAAGGCCACACCACCCCCGAGGGCAGAGCTGGACGTCCAGGCCAGACCTCTGCACTCTGGAGCGCTGGCCCTGTGAGACTCGGGGTTTGGGACCCCTGCGTTCAAACCCTGTTTGCACCACGTATCAGCTGGGGCAGCTTGGGGCTCATGACGGGACATGTCAGTGCCTTAGTTTCTTCAAAATGTCAATAAAAACGGCCTCTCTCATAGGATTGCTGGGAGGGTCAAGGACACTAAACCACACAAAGGGGACTTCCAGTTTCAGGTCTAGCAGGTGGGAAGCAAACAACTGATGAAAAGTGGAACAAGCAGAGAAAGCAGCAAGGCTTCTTAGGCCTGCAGGAGGCCACAGGGCAAGTCTCCGCCCCAAACAGGTGCAGACAGAGAGCCACGCTCACGGGGCAAAGCCCCGCAGGCAGAACCCTCCCTGAGAAGCAGCACAACTGTGGGAGCTGAGACTTCCAGGGACCCAGCGACGGCAGGACCCCAAACTCTTGGGATTTTTACCCACACGAGCTCAGCCTGTTCCCACAGTAACTATCAGAGAAAAGCTGTCTCAGCTTCCAGCAGGGGAGAGAAACAGGCACCACTGTGAAATACGCCAGAACTTTCTGCTCCTCCTCGCACAGCCTGCCCTCAGGGGGAACCGGCACAGCAGCCAATGGGAAGACTGGACCCAGGCATGTCTGCACCGACCACCGGGAGTAAACGAGGAATCACTAGAGGAAGACGGGTGGAATGTCCCCAGACACATGTGCAGATAAAAGCACACTTTTAAATAACACGAGTCAAAGAAACAACCCACAGGAAAAATTTTAAATATTTTCAGCTAAATAAAAACTGATCCAAATCCACAGAAAGTGAAAGCTATGCTCAGGGGAAGTTACGGCACCAACGCAGATGTCAGAAACGAGGCGAAGTCTCAGATGGATCATCTGAGCTCCCACCGTAAGAAAGTAGGGAAAAGAGAGCACGTGAAATTCAGAGTACATTGAAGCAGAAGAAATAAGAATTAGAGCAGAGACCAATGAAATAGAAAATTCATAATGAGAACAAATCAATGGAACCAAATGCTGGTTTTTTGCAAAGATCAATAAAATAATTGCGCCTTCAGCCAGGCAAAGGAAAAAGAGAGATGCCACAAGTTAGTACTATCAGAAACAAACGAGGGGACGTACTACAGGCCACGTGGCCATCGAAAGGACAGTAAGGGGACACCATGAAAAACTCTGTCCACAGATTTGACAACCTCCATGAAATATAGCAATTCCTTAAAAGATACCAGCTGCCAAAACTCACACACACACACAAAGACAACGTGAATCGGCTTACGTCTATTAAAGAAATTGAATCAACAGTTAATAATCTTCCAGAACAAAAAGCACCAGGCCCAGATGGGTTCGCCAGGAAATTCTACCAAACGATTAAGTAAGAAATGACACTAATCCTTTGCATTCTCTTGCAGAAAGTAGAAGCAGAGGGAATGCTTCTTAGCTCATTCCAGGAGGCCAGCATCACCCTAATACGAAGAACAGACAAAGACACTACAAGAAAAGTACAGGCCAATATCTCTCACGAATACAGATGCAAAAACCCTCAACAGAACATCAGCACATTAAACCCAGCGAAGTACGAAAAGACCTGTGCACCAGGACCAAGGGAGACTCATCCCAGGTACGCAAAGCCTGTATGCAGAGGGGGTGCACGGGACCTCTCTGTACTTCCTGCTTAATTTTGCAGTGCCCCTCCAACTGCTCTGAAAGCTGACGCTTATTAAAAGAAAGGAAGTGCTCGGAACAGCGTGACGGCTCGGTATAGCTCCAGGACCGCTGCTGTGGTGTCAGTTGCAGCGCAGGCTTGGTTCTCCAACTTCATTCTGGAGAGCTGTGCGAGAATCCATCTGTTCGAAAAGAGAATCGTTTCTTCCCGTCAGAAATGCAGCATCAGCACGAAAGGGTTGTCAGGTCGAGAACCGAAGTTTGTTCGACAGCCGAGACATTTTTTTCCATGAACAACCTGGTTGAGCACTGAATTGTTTGAGATGGAGGTTAGGCTGTACTCAGTCTGAGATGGCAGACCTCTCGAAGGCTGTGCGCCCTGGAACCCTCCGAAGGCGGACGTGAACAAGCGCACATCCAGACTCCTCTGTGGATTAGCTGCTGTTGCAGAATGTCCGCTGAGGCTGGTGTTCCCCAGAGTGTGCTTAGAAAAGGGTACTTCATGCTTAGACACAAAAGTCCCTCTGGACAACCAAACAGTGTGGGTGGATGCACTTTCCAGCAAACATCTGGGTTCTGAGTGATGCCTGCCAGGCTCCAATGTCCAAGGGGTCTGGGCAGTGGCTCCAGGAAGCCTTCTTGAGCCATCTGTCCAGCCCGTGCCGCAGACTTCCACCCAGACCACATCATGGGCTCAAGGCATCTCGGCGCACCCATCACTGTCCTCTGCCCTTGACCCTTCCATGGGGCCTCGGCACTCCCAGATCCGCACACAGGAACCTGTGTTCCCAATGACATTCCAAAAGACACTGGGGGCTGGCTCACGTCCTGAAGGAGGCCCGCCCCCGCCACCCCTAGTGTCCTTGTCACTGGAGTTGATAGAGGCTTTCAGGGGGGCTTTGAAGGAGTTTGTAGTGATCGCCCCTGAGTCCTCGCTATTTGATTTTTTTCTTTTAATCTCTGATAGTCCGAAAGCAATTTATCTTAGAGCTTATCAGGGTCCCTCATTTTTTGATGCCTTTGAAGATTGTCAGAAGGACACAGGCTGCGGGAAAGGGTGCCGGGAGAAGGGTGCACTCTCAGGGCTCATTTATTCCATTTTCAAAACCCCAGCTCTGTGCCGGAGATGAAACCCAGACTGACAGAGCAGACTTAAAAAGAACGGCGGTTAAAAGCGTTCCTGGCAGTGGCAAAGAATGACAGACCCGCACCACAGTGCCGGTAAGACAGCCCGGCCCGGCCTGGGAGTTTGTTTGTTCCGAGGGAAGTGGCCTTCAAAGCAACAGGAGACGCTGCGAGAAGGGAGGTGTCAGCGAGGCCGAGGCCTCGGCAGGTGCGGCTCTGCTCTAGGCAAGCCTGGCCTGGTCTCCGCCTCTGTGCCACCACTAATGGCTGCATAAAAAGTGCATCCGTAAAGGGTTTGATACCAACTTAAAAATACAAGGAGACTCCACTCTGAGCAACTTCTCAGGAATAAAGGTCACAGTTAGGGCACGGGCTGTCCTCCTGGACCCACCTCTTCATTCCCCAGACCTCCCAAGGCCCTGTTAAGTGCCGGGCTTTGCACTGAGGACGAGGGTGTGAGGCACTGAGCCTGCCCTCGAGGGGCTCACGAGCTGGGACAGAAAGAGAAGTGTCAACACACAGAGCCCAACTGTCATCGCGGGACATGACAAAGTACGGAAAGGACATGAAAGGCAACGCTGAGATTCTGACTAATTTGAATAGTTAGAAAACAACCAGAAATGGGCTCCATGGGGATTCCGGCTCAAGGATTTTCCTTTCACGGAGAGCAGTGGTTTTGCCAGGCCGAGCCCCTTTGGTGCTGGACCTCGGGCTGCTGACAGGAAGCTGTTTCGTGCACAGGATGCTCTGGTGGCCCCAGGTCTCTGCGCGCTGTGGACAAACGCCCAGCAGGGCAACACAGAAACAAGCTGGCCTGTGATCTAGTACGAAAAGACCACGCTCTTGTAGCTCCGGGAAAGGAAAAACTTACATCCAATCATTTAGGTGCAGTAACGTTTTCCTCCACTTAAAATCCAAGACTGACCCACTTATTTTCAGAAGGGGACGGGGGTAGCTCCCTCTGCTTGCTCTGTGCATTGTTGGCAACATGTGATTTTAGCTTACTTCCAGCAAGTACAGGTAGGATTTTTTTAAAGTATGTGTACCTTTTTTAGCCAAAAATAGACTATGCACTTTTCAAAGACAAGGGCCGGCGTTGACTTTAAACCTGTGAAAGACCACCACCCCGTGGATGAACATACCACCACCATCACCCCTGCACCCCTGCTCCTGAGAACAAGGACCTGTGCTGTGTCCTGCACGCGGGTGTCTCACTGAATTCCCACTGCGCCCCTGGAGGTGGGGCCTGTTATCCCCACCGTACTGCCCAGGGGCGGGCGAGGGTAGGTGGTGAGGCCACACCGCTTACAGGTGGCAGAGTCGGACGTGTAGCTACGGCCGCGCCTGTGCCGGTTACCTGTAAGGCCTGCGGAGCAGGAGCACGAGCCGGAGACAAGGGGAACGCACTGACACACTCTGCACACCCACCACACGCTCCACTTCCTGATCGTTCAAAAGTCTGTATCAGGAGAGACTTGCTTAGTTAACAAACCCAGGAGTCCCGAGTGATGACAGGGGCATGAGCCCAGGAACGTCATTCGGAACAATCATCCCCGTGGGATTCTGAGTCAGGACGTTGTGAATTCCATCACCTGGGACAGGGTCTTACACACTTATTTAATGGGCCTCACAGGCGATCACCCACTTCATGTGGCCACCCCGCACATATATGTACACACACCGACACATACATGTATGGAAACACAGAAAAAGAGGTCTCAGAAAAAGAACACTTACCTTCTGCAAGGGTGAATAACGCTGACGATTTCTATTTTACTCCATTTCCTTTTTCAGATAAAGTAGCTGTGGCCCCTAAACCGAGTTACCGATCCTGCAGGGATCATGACCCGGAACGAAACACACGGACCTGGGGCATCGCACACACTTTCTAACCTAACCTGCACAACCCCGAGGACAGGACAGAGCACCTTAGCTCCATAGATGGGGAAGGTGAGGCTCGAGGAGGCTGAAGGGCTTGCCCTCGGTCCCAGAGCCCCTGGCACTGAACAAACACTGTCTTCTCTCGGGGCTCCCCTTCGCAAAGCTTGCCCTGCGCTATAAAAAGTGGGTTTGCCCCGGAAACGTCGAGGACTCGTGCCCTTGACTGGGCCCCCATATTGCCTTGATTCTGATGCGTCCTTGATGGCCAGTCACCCCTTTTAGTCACTGCTGGGGGAGGGTGCTGGGAAGAAACTGCGTTAAAGCGTGTGTACACCTTCCGATCATTTGGTGGGTCCTCAGCTGAGAAACGGTTTTCGAGAGTCCCACGGAGACTTAGCCAAATCATCCTGGAGTCCTCTCACAATGAGAACGGACCTGGACGTGGGGCCGTTTGGGGTGAGGGGGTGGGAATGGGGGGTAATTTCAAATTTCCTTACTTTTGTACTACATGGGAATCTATATTGAAAACAGGTAACTCCTGGATCAAATGGGAGGGCCCAGCCAGACTTCCAACACACTGGCCTCACCCTCTGGGTCACAGGTAAGGGGTCCAAGCCCCTCGCAACGCAAGGGCTCCCCCAGGTCAGGACAGCACTGCACCCCTGACCCAGCCAGGCCCGCCCCGGAGCAGAGTCCTCAGCTGCACAAGGGTGTCCGCACAGCACCTGGGGGGAGCCCCACCACCGCCCAAGAAAGGCAGGCACAGCATTCACCCCATTATTCCATGTAAAGTGTCCAGAACAGGCGAATGCAAGGAGACGGAAGCCGACGAGCAGTTGCCTAGGGCTTGGGGAGGGAAAGTAAGCAGTGACAACTAACAAGGGAGTTTCCTACCACATCAGCGTATCTTGGTACCTTTGGCTTCATTACAAAAACAATTTACAGGCTCGAAAGACAAATGTTGTCTAAACTGAAAACACTGGAAGCTGTTTTCATGAGCGATGCTTTCTTACTACCCTGGCAAGGCGGACCACCACTTCGGGGAACACGCTCAGCCCTTCCATGCCCTCACGTCAGTGTGGAAGGCTTCCCTGTGGTGTGTGGTGCCTGCTCTGCCGGGGGCTTCCCTCACTGCTTCCCAGGCCAAGCCCTACTCACCAAACTCAGAACACTTCCTCCAGGCAGCCCTCCTTTACCTCGACCTGGCCCAGGTGGGTCTGTGTTGGCCTTGCTTACTTCCCTCATGGCCATCCTGTCCACCTGTTCATCCCCCACACAACCCATAGCACCTTGAAGGCAGGGCCGGCTCTTACCCCCATGGGACACCCCACCAAGGCCTGGCGCGCAGAGGTTCAGGGACAGCAGTGCACGTTCAGCTTTAGGAGCATCTCAAATGGAAGAACCACCCATGTGAGCGAGGGGAAAGCCTGACATTAAACTTGAACCAACTCTGAGACAACGGGGTGAGAACCAGGACGCCCTCCTGCTTTGTCAGGACAAGGGAGTCGCACTCCCTTGTCCCCTCACTCCCGCTCCTCCCTGGCGGTCACTCCCAGGCAGCTCATCACCATGGCAGGAAGCACATCACAGAAGCACCACTCAGTCCCCGCTCTCCGGGGACAAAGTCTGCCGCCACCACATTCCTTCAGATGATGTATCAGTGGCCCAGAGACCTGCCAAGAATGGCATGCTGGGAATTCATGACCACAGTGAGGTGCAGTCACAAGAGTGTGGCTCACGGAGAAACACAGGGGCTTAAGCTGCACCTCTGTCCCTTCCCAGCAGCGTGACCGTGGGCAGCTTACCACAGGACTCCGCAACAGGAGGTCCTCGCCTGCCCAGTGGCGGAAGTAATCCCTGCCTCCCGGAGGTGTCATGAGAACTAAGCAAGGTCGCACGAGGGCCTTTCCCCCAGCACACCGCACCCCACCCGCTCCTTCGCGAGAGTTGAGACTGAAGAGAGGGCCTCCCTGGAGCAAGATTCGTAACCACAGGGTGTTGAAAGGAGAAGGGTTTTTAGGTGTCGGTTTGCCGAGAAAAATAAGAGCATGTGGAACTGGGGCTGAAGATTGAAGGGCATGCCCCCAGTGCACCCCGTTGACCAAGAGCCCCAGTATGTGGCCGGCAGGCCGAGTACCACTGCCACAGGCAAGAGCACGGCTGGGCTGGACCCCGAGTCCCTCTGTCCCACGCAATGGGCAAGGGAAATGGGTGTGGAAGAAACAGGCAGGCCCAGACCATCAGCCTCTTTTCCGTCCGCAGGCTGTGTATCAAACTCTCTAACCCAGAGCCACAAGTTCCCAAACGGTAAGTGGACTGAACAGTGACAGTGAGCATCGTCACTGGTCTGTAATGCTCACTCCATGCTGGCACTGTTCTGAGGATGGGTAAACTGAGGCATGGTTCTATGGCTCATCTCGAGGCTGGAGCAGGTGGGGGCAGTCTGGCTCCGGGCTCCAAGCTACTCTGCAGGGCTGCGCGAGGACCCGCCCTTTCTCGTGTCGGCTCACCGCCTCTGGACCTCACATGAGCGCCTGGCGAAGTCACGGTAATGACTTCTGCCACCTCAGCTGCCCCCTCCCGGAGAGAAGACTAGAGGCAAGAGTGACCGGACAGCAATCCTGGAAGGAAACCGGAACACGTACGAAGTAGGGTCAGGTGACACACCACAGCTGGCACGGCCACCCCCACTGGCCCCACGCTGAGTTCTCTATCTAGAGCACTCCATCTGTACCTCCTGGTAAGTCCAGGAGATCTGTGCACAGACGCAAACATACACACGTGTGCACATTTGTGCATGTGTACTGTGTTTATGGTTGTATGTAACGCATGTGTGTATACTCATGAGACTTACAGGGGGATCACTTCACAAATTACACACGTCTAACCCGTGCTATATGTTTGATGCTGGTATACTGAATTTGGCCGTGTACAGTGTGCAATTTTTTGCCCGAATTTTTAAGGGAAAAACAAGGGTCTGCATTGGACACGGTAGTACCAATTCTGCATCTATATAAATGTTTTTAATTCTTTTATTTATGCTCACACATTAAAAGTGTAAATCCAGAAAGCAACAACAATATCCACGTGCAAAATAACACGATAATTATTTTGTTTCTGGAATATAATTATTGGTTTTGTTTCTAAATAGAAATAAATAAATAACTGAATTAAAAAATTAAAACGCAAGATTTTTTTTCCTGAAAGTTTGGGCTGAAAACATGGGTATGCATTACGCACAGCAAAGTGCAGCAACATCGAATGCCAACCATAACCAAAAAAAGTCATTTAAAAACGACGTCACGTGGCCGTGGCCGGGTGGCACAGTTGGCTGGAGCATCACCCTCTGCACTGAAGGGTGGCAGGTTCGATCCCTGGTGAGGGCGCTCACCCAGGCTGCAGGGTTGGTCCCAGGTCAGGGTGCCTATAGGAGGCAACAAGTCGGTGTTTCCCTCACATCAAGGTTTCTCTACCCACCCCTCCCTAAGTTAATAAACACATCCTCAGGTGAGGGTTCTAAAACAGTACATGTGCATACGTTGGGTGTACATCTGTGCATGTGTGTGTGTGCATAAAAGGAATGTATACTTCTTAATATGGATTTTATTAGAAGGCTACCAAGTCTCAGGAAGGACACACGGCCTGTGCAAGGGCTGGAGACAGCATTGGAACGCAGGGTTCCAACCCCAAAGGGCACATTCTGACCTGCCCACAGAACCTGAAACCCCGCCTTCGCCCTTAGTGACAAAGCGCTGCGATGTCAGCGATGCTGATGCAGAAGACAGCGGCATGAACATCGCAAGTGGAGCCTCCGCCAGTGCTGCCCGCGGCGCGAAAGGGGAATGCACTGAGGACAGCCTCACCTGGGCCCGCCACGCCCCCTGGACAATGCGTCTTGATCACCCTCAGGTGTCAGCCTCTTCAGGAGATCGGGGTTCACAACCTAAACACTCACCCACGGGACTACGTGACCTCCCAACCAAAGAACGACACCGATTCGCCAACATGAACAAGAGCAGCACCCTGAATAAACACACCCCTTTTTTCAAAAATAACACTGCTTCACAGAGAGCCTCTCGCTTTCCTACGAACAACACAACTTATCAGACAGCGGTTTTACTCTGCTCTCACTGCAAGCCCAACACCCGGCGCAGCCCTAGACGGCGTTATCTGACTTGACCTCTCCCCGACGTCAGCGGCGCCGCTGCTGCCATCACCAGCCCTGCCGTCAGCGGTCCTTCAGCACAGCGCTGGAGGCCTTCCTCCTGCCGACTCCGTCCCACACGGGAAATGTCGCACGGAAAGCATGTGTGTTCGATCTAAAAGGCACCCTGGGGTGAGCCGGTTCCATGGGAAGGGCCTCTCTGGTGTCAGGGTGGACGCTGACACACCAGATTGACACGCAGCGGGGACACCTCCAAATGCATGACAGTGAGCAAGCCAGGAGCACCCCGGGGAGACGGGGCTGCCAGCTCGGGCCTCTACTTACCAGGTCTGTGTGCACTTTGAGGTGGGCCTGCAGCTTATATTTATCTGGAGTCGAGTAGTCACAGCCGTCAGTGGGGCACTTCAGCAAGATGTTGCTGTGTTTCTGAATGACATGGCGTTTAAGGCAGTTTTTGGTGATGGCAGAGTAATGGCACTGGGAGCAATAGTACAGGTGTTCCCGGGTGTGGGTGCGCACGTGCATGTCAAAGTGCACTTGGTACCAAAAAAGTTTGCCTAAAAAAACATGTTCGCGTGAGAGGAAGGAAGCTTCTTTCAGACTGAATTTGGTTTTTTTAAGTTATCACCACTCTGTAAGGACCACGTTCCTCTACGCCTCCTGCCTGTGCGGGCCACCCTTCACACTTCCCACCACATGCTGCCGGGGAGTACTTCTCAGAGGTGGGCGGCTGCAAACGTTACGGGGGCTACTTCTTTCGTCTGACGTCAGAGCCGGGAGGGGAGGACATGAATGTTTGCTGAGGACCAATTACGGTGCCCAGTACGGTCATGCACGTACTCATACACTGGTGACCTGAGTCACCAGGGGCAGCGCCGGACCTCCCGCTCTCTGGGGAAGCAGAGGCTGTGCCTGCTCTGTAACTGGAAGGTTCTATTCAAGGCCTCCCTACACAGGGCTGCGGCCGCTTCCCTAACCTCTCTCTCTGCTCCTCCAGAACCCGGCCACAACGTAAAGCTCTACGTCGACCGTGTCCTGTGCCAGAAGAAAGACTCTTCTTGGGTAAAGCTCCGGCAGAGGCCATGGGCTAAACCTCCGCATGCAGCCTGACCGAGCCACACGGCTCGCTGTCCCGTCACCCCGGCCATCTCCACAGAGACCTCGCACGGGCGGCCACCCGTGGCTCCCTACCGATGGAGGGCAGCTCATCTGGAAGCTGCTCTTTGCAGAGACGTGTGCTCAAACTGCACACGAGGTGGGGTGGATGGAATGAGAGGCCCACTAGCTGCACCCTGCGCCTCTCTTACCACAGTATTCACACTCCAGGTCTCCGTACACCTTCCGGAGCCTCTCGCACAGGCTGGTGTCCATGCGCCTCTTCTGCAAGCTGTCCAGGATCCGCATGAAGGCATTCATGTTCGCCCGGTGCTCGGGCACAGGGGTGCAAAAGTCGGACTGGCCCAGGGCCACGTCCTTCCCGCCGGCTACCGGAGCCGGGTCCGAGGCCTCAGCTGGGTTTGACCTAGGGCACCTACTGGGATCTGGCTCCTCAGGCGAGAGGGCAGCGGCCTTCCGCCCTTCCCCAGGGGGGCTCTCCAAGGCCTGGGCCTCCTGGTTTGCAGCAGGGATTCTGGCCTTGGGCAACAGCAGGGTGACTTCTTCACCCTGAGTCTGGGTGGAGCCTCCAGGCTGGGCATCCTGGGTCTTCTCAGGAGCAGCGTGAGCCTCGGCAGAGAAGGTGTCGTTTTTCAACAACAGCTCTCCCGAAACTACCACGTGGGAGTGCAGGTCTGAGGGCGCCACGGCGGGGCCTCCCAGCGTGCAGGGCGGCAGGGCAGTGCTTTCGGCCTGGGAGGTGCCGGCAAAGTGCTCAGCCGGAGCAGGCACCTGCAGCAGGACCTCCGGCTCCTTCCGTCCCCCCTCAGGCTCCATGTCCCCAGGGCATGCCGCCTCCTTGGGTGCGCTAACCCCCTGGAACACAAACTCCTCTTCGGCCAGCTGCAGCTGGCTGCCCAGGGACTCCTGCTGGATGTCACCCCCAGGCTCCAGGAGGCAGAAGCTCTGGTTGATGGAGGTGGTGAAGACCGCCGTCTCCTGGGCAGCCCCGTGCACCTCCCGGATATGGGTGCGCAGCCGGATGGAGCTGACGAACTTCTTGAAGCATATGGCGCAGACGTACACGAAGGGGTGCTTCCTGACGTGCAGCTCCAGTGCCTGGTACTTGGTGGCCCCGTGGCCGCAGAGCTCACAGGCAAAGGGCCACTTGTCGCCGTGGACCAGCATGTGGCGGTCGCGGTCCAGCTCGTTCTTGAACTTACGCTCACAGATGTGGCAGTCGTAGAGCAGCTGCCGCTTGCCCTCCCTGGTCAGGAGGCAGAGCTCATCCAGGGCCTCCTGGACCTGCTTGTCCTGTGGGTCATGCGCGTGTCGGATGTGCTTGATGAGGTTCTTGACGTCGGAGTACTTCTTCCTGCAGAAGCGGCAGTGCTGCTTGATCTTCTTGTGCACCCGCTCGATGTGCACCTTGAGGTGGCCCTTGCTCAGGCAGGTGAAGGCGCAGAAGTCGCAGGAGAACTTCTCGCCCGTGTGCTTGCGCAGGTGCACATTGAGGTTGGCTTTGATGGCGCTGGCGTAGCTGCAGTGGGAGCACTTGTACGGCTTCTCGTTGGTGTGGATCCTCAGGTGGGCCTGCAGCGAGTGCTTGAACTTGAAGACCTTGTTGCAGTACTCACAGGTGAAGATCTTGAGCTGGGTGGGCCCTAGCCTAGAAACAGACGACAGCACGGTTACTGCTGGAGCTGCCACCTCCTCCTAGGGACCAAACAGCAAAGGCTCAAGAGTGAACCAAGTGGGGCTCAGGGTGGATGGACGCATGCACTTATCAACCAACAGGACCGAGGCCCACCCGAGGACGGATGTGTGGGTCCGTGATCCTGTGCTCACAGTCTGGAGGGGGGGCGGGGGGAGAGGACAGGTTGACACATGGCTGCGCCAGCGTGTGGGACATGTGGACAGGAATGTGAGCAGGGTGAAAGGAGAAAGCCACCCCTGGCCCTCATGGAGGTGGCTGGGAAACTTGCTGAGGCAGAGATGTCTGGGAGTGCGGGCACAGAATGAGAGGGGGAAGGCCAGAGGAGGGAGAGGACTGCGTCGCTCAGAGCATCCGCGAGCACCGGCTGTGCGCCGAAGTGGGCCCGCATGGGCCCTGGGCACTGCGGGGGCCAGTCCCATGGAATGAACGCAGTCTGCTCCGTGAGCCTACGCACCACCTGCTTCGGCTTGCTCAGTAGCTCCAGTAACGCAGACTCGCCTGTCCCTTCTACCAGCCATCTGGGGTGGCAGCCTTTCCCTCTGCCGCCAGTTCCCACAGGAGGGCCGCCCATTCGTGAAAGACCCCGGCCTTTCTCCAGGTGCTCACTTCTCTCAGGAAAAATGCACGGCGGCGTCTGACTGGGAGTCTGGAGCAGGGCCAAGCCTTGAGAACTGAGCTGCCTCCTCCTTTCTGCTGAGGACGCATCTGCCCGTGGATGCCTGTGGTACTGAGCTCTTAGTGAGGTGGACATCCATGGGCCTGGCCAGCCGCAGTGAAGGACTGCAGGTGGGAGCCGGGGGGCAGGGGCGAGCTGGCTAGTTCTCTGGCACAGTCACAGGAGGCCCAGTGCTGACTTGTGCCCAGTACTCTCTCCCGCTGACAGGAGATCTGCATCTTCCTCCTCCTGGGTCACGGGTGGCTTTGAACTCAGACAGCTGAGTTCAGTGGTCAGTTATTAACCTCATTCGTCACTTATTAACAAATGAGTGCCATTGATTAACACTTGCCACATGCTTCAGGCGCTGCTGGATCTCACCTCACGTACAGGATGGAGAAGAAAAGCACAGTCCCCCTCGGAACCCTTTCCCTTGAAACAGGGCGATGTGTGTGTGTGGAAAGAGACAGTAATAATAACTAATGATTACTGAGCACTTAGCACACGCCAGCCCCTGTGCTAAGTCTCTAATCCCAACCCGATCATTATACCCACTTTACAGACATGAAAACTGAGCCATTGCCCAAGGTCATACAACTGGTGAGCGGTGAGGCCCAGGTCTGAACCTGAGCAGAATGTCTGCCTCCAGAGCTTGCCCATTCCTCCTCATCCTCTGAACTGTCTGAAAACTGCACATACCAACCCCCACCCAGGGGAACCGTACACAGGGAGAAGGCCCCTGGGCAGGGCATCCATTGCTGTTGGAACAGCCATGCCTTGTTTCTGAAATCAGCAAGTGATGGTCACCAAACCACTGCAACATGTACGGGGACAGGAGCTGGCAATGAGCCAAGGGGGCAGATGGGTCTGCTCTCCCTGGACGCGTGTCCAGGCTCCCCGGGGAGGCCTCAGAGACGTGAGCAAGCACACCGCGCCGCGGACCAGACAGCACTGAGCTGCCCCCGCTGGGACCGCCTGTAGCTATGGGATTCTCCCCACCACTGTGTTTGATCAAGGCAAGCCGCCTTGTCCTTAAATCAAAAATATTCAAATGGATCGCAGTCCACGAACCCGAGGGTACACTTCACAGGGTGTTATTAAAATATTCAAATGTGGAAGTTACTGGTAAGCCTGCATGCTAAATCCAAGGCTAATTTAAGGAAAGTCATTTGGACTTTTCTCAAATGATAAAGATATCCAGAAGGCGATAAATTTTATTGGTGCAAAGAACACCAAAGGAAGAAGCCCTGGACTGAGAACATTAACTAAACAAACACAGCATGGCGCGTCCTTCTCTAATGCAAGATCTAAGTGGTCCTAGGAGAACCCTCTGCTGTGCTGTGCCCTTAGACCAACACCTGAGAAAGTCCTCGGTGCCCTGTTTCCCGCAAAGGGGGTGAGTCTAGTGTGGACGCCTACACGTAACTCTCAAGTGCTTGTCACTGTGAACGGACACACTGGGCTGCCAGGCCCCCCGAGCTCCCGTTAGGTTACGCTGCCGATGCTCCCCCGCCCCACCCACTGCAGGAGAACACAATTGGGCACTCTGTTCAAAGGGCCAGGCCTCTGGACCCAGAATAAGGAATACAAAATTCCAATGAAGGGGCTCACTGAGCTGTTTCTCTTACCACAGCTCAGAGAGGGAAGCTGCCTGAGGCTCCCAACATAGGAAACGACTTGGCACATTTTTTCCATTCATTCGTTATTTCAAAAAAGTATTCCAGGCCCTGGGGATGCACAGCACCAAGAACAAACACACCCCATGCTCTCTTGGAGCTAACCTTGTGGGGCAGCATGGGCCAGCCCCACAGACCCAACACTGAGCAGGGAAGACCGCGAGCTCCCACCTGTGATGGGAGAGGGCAGGATCCGGCAGGAGCCCGGGTCAGGGCACACTGAGCTCCCTAAGGGGCAGCGCTGGCCTCCCTGAGGACTGGGCGGCTGAGCAGAGAGCTGAGGGATGACCAGGGGGAGGGGAGGCATCCAGGAAGAGCAAGAGGCACCTGCAAGAAGAGGTGAAGGAAGTAAAACAGGCCCAGATGTCTGGAGCCAGAGAACCAGAGGGCACACGGGAGGGGCCAGGCCTGGCGGGAGAGGGAGCAGCCCTGGAAGGCCCATGGCCACGTTCTCCCAACAGCAGTGGGAGCCCTTAGAGGGTACAATCCAATGGGCAGTTTACAAAGACCCCCTTGGCTGCCATGTCCAGAGCAGAGAAGACTACAGCATATCCTCATCATGCTACAGCATGTCACCCCCAAACAGAGTTCATGTTGCCCCCAAACGGAGTTAGTGAGAAATTCCAGCAAAAAGGAAGTACAATGCTGCTAATACTAAAAGCCAGGTACAAAACTGCTCCTAAAGCATAAACTCGATTCTATAAAATACACAGGCTGCAAAAAGGCTGAAAGGGAATACACTGAACTACTAGCAGGGGTCCTCCAGGGCAGTGAGATCACAAATGAGCTTACTGACACTCTTAAGGACTTCCCCCAGTTCCTGTGCACTGAATCTGAACCACATTTGCGTGCGGACCTTCGTCAAGACGGCCTGACAGACTGCTGTAGCCCAAAGGTCTGCACCTCTGTTTTACAAAGCAAAACTGTCACACCAAAAAAGTGTCTCTCAAAGTATTAACAAACAGAATGTGTAACAGCAGCAATACAGCCTAGAGCTGCTCACTAAATAGTGAGCACATCTACCTGCAACGGGACTAGCATTTAGCGGAAGCCCCCAACAGACCTTGAAACAGTGTGAAGATAATCAGCTAAGGCCTACAAATTAACCTGAGTTGAGACCTGAACGGTCTTCAAGTTTACCTCCATTACAGGCTTACCAAAGGCATGAGTACTTTTACAGCTTCATCCATATATCCGGTCATTCACATTTGTGAGAAGAGGGGACCGAGCCTCCAAAGTAACGAAGCTCCATGAGCCACCACGTTCCAATGGAGAAAGAGCACCGTGGGCACCAGACGTCCCTCAGCAGTTCTGCCGTTTATTCTCTCCACTATACCGAGTCCAACCCCACTGGCTGGTGCCACAGGAGCTCGGGGGCAAAATCACCCGTGTCAGGTCACAGCAGAGGGAAAGCTTCATCCTGGCAGCAGCTGTGTGTGTGTCTGTCCTGTCCCTCTCATGTCCCCAGTCCCTGACCCAGAACGGGTGTTCAATCTGCTGAGCTGAACCCTAGAAGAAGAGTCTAGAGCCAACCCAGGTCGATTTGGCACTAAAGCTCTCTCTCCAAGAACAGCTCGTTCCCCTTCTCCAGAAACAGAGGGAGCCCCTGGCATCTAGCGTTTTCTTTGTTTTTCCTCTCAGCTGGAAAAACATCTGCGGAGCTCAGGGGATCAGTTTGCTACCCCACCTCAGCAGGCACACCTGGCTGAGACAGGGGCCGGGAGCACATGGAAGGGACACGCCCTCCTTCACTGTGGGCTGCAGACTGGCCATGAGGGAGGGGCGATTCTTCTGTCACACCCACACAGTGTCCTTTACAGAGCAGAGCTCTGACCAGCTAGCATGCTGTCCCCTCGCCCTCTGTGGTGGCACTGACGCCAGCCTCTGGCGGGAGTCACACAGAACACACACTTTACCTGCTTGACTTCATGGGCTGCTCATATGGTGTCTGCTGGATCGCATACTCCTGGTACCCTCTCCGGGGTGCCAGCTCGGCTGAGGTGGCCTCGGGGTTTGTGGCTCCTGTTTCTGGGGGTCCAGCCTCCACAGGAACAATCTTGGTAGCACCTGAGAGGAGGCACAATGCACCGCGCGTTGAAGAGGCACCATGAATGCCCTGACCACAGCCCCATGTGGGGAGCAGAGCCTGGGAAGCACATGTCTTCCCTGGGTGACACCCAGTTATCAGTTTCCCTTCAGGTCACACATTTAACATGCGTGTGCGCTTGGGGGAAATGGGCACACTTTAATAACCTAGCAAAGGGTCCTGAGGTCCATTTTCACTTGATCTATTAAAAATATACAAATATATATAGATAGATACAGACATGTTTACCTGCAAGGTGTTATGTGAAATCACATGTGTTGAACTTTACGTAAATGTAAACTTGCATCCACAGCACGTGGTAGTTGGCCTGGCTAATGTACTCAGGGGGCTGGGCATCTTCCCACAAACTAAAAGGTGGTCAGTTCGATTCCCAGTCAGGGTACATGCCTGGGTTGCAGTCCAGAACCCTAGTAGGGGGCGTGTGAGAGGCAACCAACTGATGTTTCTCTCCCTCTCTTTCTCCCTCCCTTCCTCTCTCTAAAAATCAATACATATAATCTTTATTTTAAAAAACGGGGCGGGGGGGGGACAGGGGAGAACAACAGGAAAACAGGTGGGTAAATGCAATTGAACAAAAATAAGAAAATATAAAAAATTAAAAAGTAACAGCTGTAAAAAGAAAAGTGGCAAGGAGCAGAGGAGGCCACTAGCCCGGTGACCAGGCACGTGTGCCCCCTGGGGCCCAGCCGACATGTGAGACCCCTTCCCATCCCGCGGCCTCTACTCCCACACACGGAGCAAAGTGCAGGGAGGGAACACACTGACAGGTCGCCTCCCGGGTGTAGCTCTGTGATGTGAGATGGTCGAAGACCTTCCACGGCAGCAGACACTTGACCCGAGTGTGCACGCACGTGTGCACACACGCACAGGTGTCTGTCAGGTGCATTACAGAAAAGGCTCCGGTCTGCCTCTTGCTTCTGCAATAACAGAGGAAATTAACCCTACTTTTCACTCCCACTGAAGAGAAATCTCAGAATACTGCCACTGAGTTTTAAAAAATCATTGCAGAAACTTCCTCTAGAGATGGCTGGGAACAGGAAGCTCCTTCCTGGGACTTTCACTCCCCGGAACAGAGTAGCGCTACTCTGAAGTAGGGTGGGGCAGGCGAAGTGACCTTCCAGAAAGTTCTTCCAGTGACAAATTTTATGTGGGTTATTCTCCGCTTATCAATTTACTCAGCACTGAAGTATTAAGAGACATTTATTCAGCATTTTCATCTAAAATAATGAGTTACTATTAGTATTGGGAAAAAGACGCTTAAAAGGCCACAGCTGTTTTTAAAATCCTAAACTTAAGTTTTCAAATTTTTTCATACCTATCACCCCAAAGGGATAGAAAAAAACACATTATTTTACTCTAGAACCCACAATGACAAACTGATCTTCGTCTAAAGTAACCCTTTCTGGAAGAGGCTTTTTTAAAAAAAGCAGCGTAATATATCCACTTGCTATTTTATGTGAAAGGAAAGGGAGAAAGACATTTCCGGTATGATAAAATATTTGATGAACTCACTAAAAATGCACAAAAGGAGTGAGGCCGAGGGAACCGAGTCATCCGCGCGGCTTCTGGAGAAGCAGCGGCCCTGCTGAGCGCAGTGAGGGGGAGGAGGGCACCCAGGACAGGGGCCGGGTCAGAGAGTGAAGACAGAAAGCCTGTCCTTGGCCGTGGCGCCTGCGCAGCCACTGGAGCGGGTCGGGCAGGTGGCGGCTGCAGAGTGGGCGGCCACGGCAGGAGGGCCCCCGACCTTTCCTGTACACAGCGCACACAGCCCTGCCGTCTTCCCAGGTTAAGGGGTGACGCCACGGGGCCCCCAGGGTCCAGGTGGTCAGGATGCCCTCGGCACAGCCTCGCCCAGAGGCCCCCGCCTGGTCGCTTCCTGCTTGCTGCCGTCACCTGGGATGGCTTCGTGGGCAGTTAAAACCACGCTGACGATGGGCTTCTTCGCTCCGGGAAGCTGCCTGGCCTCCTTTCCCGAGGAGAGCTTCTGGGCTTTCTCCGTTCTCTGTGTCCGCGGTCTCTTCGGGGCCTTTTCCCGATCTTCCTCCTTAAACTTCTTCTCCAGCTCTAGGTCAGATTCGTTACCTGAAGAGCAAACACCGAGATGGATAAAACTCCCCGTCCAAGCAGAGACAGAGCTGGAGGGCGCCCAGAACCCTTCTAGGGGGTGGTAAGGGGTGGTCCCCTGTGGGGCAGGCCACATCACCATGGGTTCTTCCGCCTGTCATCGAGTCAGTAAATAGTCACTGCACCCCCACCGCAGGCCATAGTCCGGGCACTGGGATGCCCCTCGTCTCGTGGGCATGAACCCCACCAGGCTTCACAGTCACTAACAAACAACTCTGGGGGGGCGGAGATCACCAAGACCTACAGCCTGAGAAGGAATCTGTCACCTCGTCCTATGGTGAGTAGGCTCCTTGTGTGTGCCAGGCACGGTGGACACCGCCTTCTAAGGCACAGTCACAGACCCTGCCCGAGCCCTGCACTCCAAGGGAGGGGCAGACGTGCAAACGGGTGCAGTCAGGGACAGGCCTGCCCACCAACCTAACTGAGAAGGAGTTGGGACAACGATGGGGAGGGATGGTGGATTCTAGCTGACAGGTCAGAAAAGACTTTCTAAGGAGGCGACCCTTCAATTAAATACAAAAAGCAAGTGTTTGTGGCAACAGGGAGTGCCAAAGGTGCATGGGGCAAAGGATAGGCAGCTGTAAAAACGGTGGCATCCCATCCGAAGAGAAGGAAGCATAGACGAGGAGGAACAGCTAGCCGGGTGCCCCGCGTGGCTCTCTGTGGAGGAGCGGGGGAGGGGAGCAGAAATGAAGGCAGCGAGCAGCAGCCAGGTCCCAGAGGACGGGAACACCGTGAGGAGTGTGGAGCCTTCGGTGCGTGTCAGTGCTCACAAGGCCCGAGTAGCATGAGTGGCCGACACCGGCAGGTGAGGCTCAGGGGACAGGGCACAGGCCCAGATCCAGCCAGGGCTGCGCTGCCAGGTCATGGGACATAGTCACCAAATGTTTTGGCTGTTCAAAGGCAGACTGGAAATCCAGATTTTTATATGAAATCTGATTTTTTTCAGGGTTGACTCTAATCTAAAGATTTTTTAAATAATGGGGTAGCCAACCAAAACATGTCTGTGGCCCCATGGAACTCACCTTTCCCCGCCAATCTAGAAGGCGATGGTGAGCCACCGAATCATTCAGCGGGCAGCAGGGCGGGGGCAGGGGGGGAGCTTGATTAAATTTGTGCTTTAAATCTGCACCACCACTGGGAGAATGAACTGAACGCGTCCAAAGGACATTCAAATGCACCAGAGCATGGCTGTGTCAGCCACAAGCGGAACAAGAGCTAACGCCACATGGCCAAACCTGCGTTAGCAAGGTTTTGGGGCAAGAGCCACTTGGACATCCAAGTGAAGGCGAGAGATGGAGTGAGCTCTTGATGCACAGCTGTCCCCGATTCCAGAGCAAGATGCAAAGAGAAGGAAGGAAGGGGCAGGGCTCTTCCCTTACTTAGAATCACAGCCACAGACCTAAAATCATCTGTCCAAGGACCACTTCCTCAGGATGTTACAAGCATGCACAGCCCTCGATCAGAGAGGGGCCGAGTGGGCGGCTGGCTGCGGGACCGACACGCAGGCAGGCAGGCAGCGGGGCCTCGCAAAGCACTGGGTTATGAGAGGCGAGGTTGGAACCATGTAGTGGTTAGGCAGGAGTCAGAAACAAGGGAGAGGCCAAAGGGAGACGGCCTGGGTAACTCGGAGCTTCCTCTCATGCAGGTCCACCTCCAGCCAGACCCACGTGTCCACATCCCAACAAATGCCTGAAGGCAGAGATACGACGGAGAGGCACCAGTTTTTAGGAAGGCCAGTCTCTCTCAAGAGGAGGCAGGGAAGGGCCTGGCTTGTGCAGACTAACCAAAGCCAACACTGGCTTTCTATGAATGAACGTCTTTGGGTGCCTGTCCCCATCTTCGGGTGCTCGGCACATTTTTAGACCTGGTGGAAGTAGTTTTATGGATTTTTATGAACTGACTGGAAAAGCTCCTTAGTCACATAATTAGTACCAACACTAAAGATGGCAACATAGAACTGAAAGGAAATGATAGCAGATGAGATCAGGAGTCACACACAGCGGTACACCACTCTCTGCAGCCAAAGGGAAAAAGGCAAGGACCAGTGCGTGCACGCATCCCTCCAGGAACATGATGGCCCCTGAAGAGCTAAAGGATGGGGCCGAACAAGTGATCTCCAAAGCTGCTGCCAGTGACGGGTTTCTGTGATGTCTGATTTGCATCATCCCTGGTGGCAGGGTTTGTTTCATTTTATTTTACTGTTTAGTGGCTGAATAAAAACATTTTGAAAGGTCCACAAATTGCCTGAGTCACAGAAGCTCTTTTTGTGGCCTCTATATTGGGTGACTCACCTGCATTGATAACTACAGCAGAATGCAGGAAGATGTCAAGAGGTACAAACAATGCGTTATGGGATTTATTATTATTTTTTGCTTTTTAAATAATGCTTTGACATAAATAATTGGGAAGATGGTGGTGTAGGCAGACATGGCTTGCCTCTTCGCACAACCACATCAAAATTACAACTAAAATATAGAATAACCATCACTCAGAACCGTCAAAAATTGAGTTGAATGGAAGTCTGATAACTACAGAATTAAAGAAATCATATCCATCCAGACTGGTAGGAGGGTTGCAGACATGGAAGGGGCTGGTCTCTCACCCGCATATGGTGGGTAAAAATTCAGAAGGGATATCTCAGGAGCAAGGAGTCCCAGCCCCACACCAGGCGCCCCCAGCCCAGGGTTCCAGACCCAGGAAGATAAGTCCCCACAACTTTTGGCTGCAAAAACCAGCGGGGACTGAGTCGGTGGAAGAAACTTCTGGAGCCCCAAGAAATTCCTCTTAAAGAACCACACACAGACTCACCTACTCACGTCACTCCCTCTGAGCTCCAGCATGGGGCAGCAGCTTGAAAGGCACCAGTGGCATGAAGGGAGGACCCAAAGTGCCTCGAATCAAGGAGAGGCCATTGTCCCTTTAGAACCCTCCCCCCAGAGCTGGCAGGCTGGTGCGATATCTGAGACTCCAGCAACCTGGCTAACACTGTTTGACTTGCCTTGGAGATCCCCAGAGACTCTGCCCCACCCAACTTATGGGCCTACCCAGCTGCTTGTCCGTATGAATGGCTGGTCCTGGCTCAGGCTTCACAGCTTCTTAAATCCTCTCAAACAAGCAACAGCTGGCCTCAGTGAGCCCCAGGCTGGGCACTATCAGCAGCAACATTAGCTTCACAGCTTGGCTTCACCTGGGAATCTCCAAGCCCAGCAGCAGTCTCAGATTGCTTTACAGCTGAGGAAGGGTGGCCCCGGGAAAAACACAGGTGGGGGCTGACCTTGGCCTGCACCACCTGGGAAACCCCAGGGCCAGCGTCCCCAGTGGACAGCTACAGGCCACATCAGAGCACCACCACCCTGCCCCTGCACAGCTGATCCTCCATGGAGGGTGGAGGTTGGTGGTCAGTGGTCACAGCCAATCCTTGCAGCTGACTGGCCTAGGTAAATCCCTCCCATTGACCTGCCAATAGCAACCAAGGCTCAACTACAAGAGGGGGGTATACTCGGCCCACAGAAAGGGTGCCCTTGAGAGGGGAGGCTGTGCCACTGGACCCTAAAGGATACCTACTACATTAGGCCACACTATCAAGACACGGAGTCAAAGCAGTTCTATCTAATACACAGAATCAAACACAGAGAGGCTGCCAAAATGAGGAGACAAAGAAACATGGCCCAAATGAAAGAACTGATCAAAACTCCAGAAAAAGAGCTAAATAAAATGGGATAAGCAATCTATCAGATGCAGAGTTCAGAACAGTGGTTGTAAGTATGCTCAAGGAACTTAGCGAGGACCTCAAAAGCATAAAAAAGATCAAGTCAGAAATAAATGATTCACTAATTGAAATAAAGAAGAATTTACAGGGAAACAACAGTGGAGTGGATAAAGCTGAGAATCAGATCAATGACTTGGAACGTAAGGAAGCAAAAAACAACCAATCAGAACAACAACAAGAAAAAAAAAATCCCCCCCAAAATGAGGACAGTAGAAGCATCCTCTGGGACAACTTTAAGAGGTCCAACATTACATCACAGGGGTGCCAGAAGGAGAAGAGAAGAGCAAGACATTGGAACTCTATTTGAAAAAACAATGAAAGAAAACTTCTCTAATTTAGTGAAGGAAATAGACATGTAAATCCAGGAAGCACAGAGAGTCCCAAACAAGATGGATGCAAAGAGGCCCACTCCAAGACACATCATAATTAAAATGCCAAAGGTTAAAGATAAGAGAGAATCTTAAAAGCAGCAAGAGAAAAGCAGTTAGTTACCCACAGGGGAGGTCCCATAAGACTGTCAGCTGACTTCTCAAAAGAAACTTTGCAGGCTAGAATGCATCGGCAAGAAATATTCAAAGTGATGAAAAGCAGGGCCCTACAGCCAAGGTTGCTCTACCCAGCAAAGCTATCGTTTAGAATCAAAGGACACACAAAGAGCTTCCCAGACAAGAAAAAGCTAAAGGAGTTCATCACCACCAAACCATTATTATATGAAATGTTAAAAGGACTTATTTAAGAAAAAGATCAAAACTATGACCAATAAAATGTCAAAAAATACATATCAGCAATTGAATCTAAAAACCAAACCAAGCAAAGAAGAGCTGAGACAGAATCATGGATACAGTGAGCATTTTGATGGTTGCCCGATGGGAGGGGGGTGTGGGGAATGGGAGGGGAGGTGAAGGGACTAGGAAGTACAAATAGGTAGTTAGAGAATCACCGTGGGGATGTAAAGTACAGCACATGACATGGAGTAGCCAAAGAGCTCACACGCATGCCCCATGGACATGAACAATGGTGGGGGAACTGCATGATGGAGTAGGGGGTGCTGGGTGGAGGGGGACAAAGGGGGAAAAACCAGGACAACTGTAATAGCATAATCAATAAAATAAATAAATAATGCTTCACTCTATTTATTTATTAGAGGAGCCAGCGTTACAGCTACAGGATGAGGACGCGCAAGGGACTATGTCAAATGCCATTCACCACGGCCCCTGCTCTGAGGGCCTCAGGAGGGTCAGGGTAAGTGAGCTCAAGGCCAGGCACTGCCTTTGAGCTGAATCTGTCAGGAACTCTCTAAACTATGGTCTTTGTGAGGTTCCAGTGGGGGGCAGGGGCAGGATGATGGCAGAGTCCTGTCCCTCTGAGGTCTGGGGCAGGAATTCCCACTTCCTCATGGTCCCCTCTGGTTTGTGCAGATAAAGGCAAGCTCAGTGGTGGCTGCCTCACCCCTGCCCCCAGCCTGCATCTCTGCCAGGTTTCTGACATCAGGAACCATGACTTGTAATTTCTTGGCATCTGTACGTCCCTGCTCTTCAGCCCCAGCACTTCAACACAATGCTGTGTGTTTCACTTCCTTGTAAAAAGAAAGTGTTTTAAAAAGTGGTCACACTGGGCAAGGTGGAGTACAAACCCTAAGGAGGAAGCAGACACTCACAGGTGGGAGCACACACCCCACGGAGCTGACACCCCTGCCCTGCAGGGTCCCTGGCACCTCACACACAGGGAGGTGCTCTGATGACAAAACTGGCAGCGTTGCCTAAGGAGAAGAGACTAAGTGTGCATCCTGTTTTAAGGGTAATGAGCAAAAATCCAATGTCCGTTATTCTAGAAAGTTCTCATTTGCCCCTCCAGGACTCTCTACCCAGCTCCCAGAGGCTGACCTGCAGGGTTCCCACAGGGCCCACTCTCCTCTGGCTCCCCACTGGGTTTGGCCAATGAAGGCACCAGCAGGAGATGGGTGGGAACAGAGCGGTCCCTGGCGGGTCATCTTAGGTTGGCTCCATCCTCTACCAAGGCCTCCTGCTCTCCTGCAGAGTGTTGGTGTCCACGGTCCCCTCCTCCTCTCAGCCCAGTGTGACAATACCACCCACTGTCCCCACATCCCCCAGGACCTGGTCTTGCCCACACCGTCACCAACAATCCTCTGTCAAACTCTCAAGTTGTCAACCTGAGGGCGCCACCTGTCTCCTGCCACGTCCTGCAGGCTCCACAGGGCCACTCCAGCTGGCTCCTCTTTCCGTCCCCAATTTCATCTTCATTCCCTCCCATTTAAAGCAACTGACTCTGCTCCTGCCCAGGCCAGCACGAGGCACGGTCCCAGGACCAATGAGTGGACGCTTTGCCCAGGCTTGTCTCACTGTTGTTCCCTGCGTCACTTCCATCCCAGGGGATGCCCAGCAGCAGGGTCCTCAGCAGGCCATCCTGCTGTCCTGTTCTTCTGCTTCCACCCAGTCCCCTGATGACCAGCCGCTGGGGGCCCCAAGGCCAGGGCCACACACACAGGTGTATGACATCCCCATGGACACCCACCAGCCACCAAACTCAACATGGGACCAAAACTACCTCATCCTCTTTGCCCCAAACCTGCTTCTCCCATGGGTTCTCAAGATCAACGGGGCCATCCTCCACCCCAGCACCCAAGCCAAAACCTAGATGGCCTCTCTCAGCCCTTCCAGCTTCCTGCCCACTCCAACCTCTGCCCCAGTCCTGGGAGTCCCACTTCCTTGACAGCTCCAGAATATGGCCCCTTCTATAGACCCCCGGCGCCACTGCTGAATTCAAACACTGTGACCTCGTCGGGCCACTGCACCGCCTCCCTCACCGTCCCCACACGGGCCACGTGTGGACTTACAAATGCTGTTCCCCCCGCCAGCACTGCAGTCCTCACCTGCTCCCCTCTTCTCCCTGCCTCCGCCCTCACCTCCACTGCCAGCCCTTTTCAGAATTGAGGCCCCGGGGTCCTCAAACCTCCGCCCAAGCCCTCCCTGATTGCTGCCACCCTGCTCCCCCAGACTGCTTCGGAAGCACCTTCTCTGAGCTCCCCCAAGACTCTGAGTCCACAGATGGGCATCATGGTGAACGCAAAGGGTCCCTGTCACTGTCTGCCTGGCCCACTGAGCCAAGCAGCCCCCCAGCACACACCTCCGTCCCCTTGACATCACGCAGACAACAACCATCACTGCCTCGCACCCACAGCACGAGGGCTCAGCCCCCGCTGGGATCCATCAATGAATGAGTGACAGCGAGGTCATATTCTCAGCCCATAACCTCACACGCATGCCCACCTGCACGCCTGCGCACGCCCACGTGAACACACTCAACTCCAATGAGCTTCTGAAACCTTGCAAAGAAAAATGAAGCTCATCAATACAAACATCTCAGACAAGTGCCTTTTACTTCGCCATCTCCCTGCTCTGTGCTCACCAGGCCCCGCCCCCGTCCTAGATGAGTCTTTGGGGCGGGGGTTGCTCCGTTTCCCAACCCCACACGCATAGGCATCTAGGTTTTTCCCTTCACAGGGTCCTTACAGGTCATTCCTTCAAACAGGACAGGCTGACGTGGGAACGGGCAGGTGAGGAGTTAACTGTACAGGCAATCACACACTGGCAGGAACGTTTACGTGCATCCATTCATAACTAACACTGCACTGATATCCTAAAGTACCAACTCTATGCTGCCCAAGAAGTAATTAACTCTCAGAACACCCCGGAGGGCCCCATGTCATCGGCCATATCACCGTAATGCCCAGGACGGTTGCCAGAGCCGCAGACCGACGAGGGGTTACATTCCGGGCTCCCCACAGTCCGTCCCTCAATGCTCACACAACAGTTTAAGAAATGAATGAGCTCACAGTAATTCTATCTGAGCTGCTGAGTATGCGCCCCTCCCCCTCCCTCAGGCTTTTCCACGCCCCCCAGGCCCCCCCAACAGGCCCCCTTACTCTGAGGAAAGGTCAGCTGAGCTCCTGCTTGCAGCCCACAGCCGTCCCCAGAGAGCCAGCCAGGAAAGCCAGCACAGGAAGGGCGGGAGGGCCTTGTCTTCCAGGCGTCACTGTCACTGCAGAGAACTACCTGACACTCCTTGGAGGCGCCTGCACCCCTGCAGCTGCAGGCTGTTGCATCAACTGTTGAGATACCTATCCCATCTGCCCCCCCCCGCCCCCACCATGTCAGTCAGGACACCCTCCGGGATGCACCCCCTGGACATGTGGCCCCGCCCTGCCCTGCCCTCTCCCATGCCGTGGGCCCTCTGACATCTACTACCTATTCATTCACCTCTGTCCTCCTCTGCTGGTGCAGGGCCTCCCTCACCTCCTGCTAAGTCGGCTCCACGAAACCTGGCAGCACCTGGCGCAGCAGTCCCTCTGGCTTTAAAGGCTTCCGGGCCACTGCCAAGGCCAAGGCCAAGGCCATGGCCACAGCCATGGTCACGGCCGCCCGTGTCAAC
Source organism: Macrotus californicus (assembly GCA_007922815.1). NCBI lineage: Eukaryota > Metazoa > Chordata > Mammalia > Chiroptera > Phyllostomidae > Macrotus > Macrotus californicus. Next base: position 48,713 of record VMDR010003363.1, read on the forward strand.
ACCTCTCAGCCATCAGGGCTGCCACAGCGGTAGAGAGCACTCCTTTTCAAATGAGGGGTCACAACGCTCAGCAGCGACTTGTCTCAGGAAGAACCGTTACTTAGAGTAAGGCCCACTCTGTCACAGGCTCCATCACATGCCATCAAGTCCCTCCATGCAGGGCACATGGCAGCCCACTGAACCTCGGACAGCAAATGCGACCGCCACCCCTTTGCCTCCCAGCACCAGAGAGCAGGCTTCCACTACGCAGACACCGAGCAGTGCAACCCCGGCCGGCCTCCCGGACGCTGGACAAGGAAGTCTTCTCTCAAACAAAAGCGTCTCTGCCGCAAGTCCTGCTTTTTGGGAAAGGCAGGGCCGGTCGCTGAAACGGAGCAGGGAGGGGCATTTATAAGGAGCTAGACACCGAGTGCAGTCCTGCCCACACCACACAGCACGCACCGCTTGGGACACAGGCTGCAGCTTGGGCTCCGGCTCAGAGACTCTGCACAAGGAAGGTGTCTGTAAGTCCCCAGGACACAGCTGGTGGGGGACTCCATGGACATGAAGAGGAACCACACAGCAGTGGCCAGGGACAGTGGGCAAACATTGCCAGCTCTCCCTACCCTGGGCGTGTGCAGGGCTGCACGACCTGGCCCCGTGAAGTCGGATGGGGCCATGTGATCGGTTCTGACCAATGAGATACACGGGCAGAAATGACAGCTGCCACCCTGGGCCAAGGGGAAACCATCAGGGCTCCCCTCCCCTCTTGCACGGTGGACAGAGCGGGGAGAGGGGGGTCCTAGGAAGGGAATATTAATGGCCAGGGCAGACCCCACCTGCGAGGGTGCAGAAGACAGGGCAGGGTTGAGACCACGGCCCAGACCACCTCCGGGTTCCGTCCGCCTGACTGGTGCAGACGTAACGGGAGGGAGCACAGGGAAAGGACGAGACCGTTACACATTTGGCACAGAGGCAAGTGTGACATTTGGAGCCTGACGCTGCCCTACCCTCCCGACTGCGCATTTCCAAACACGGTCACTCGGTACATTCCGATCGGCGCAGCTGTCGCCAGGTCAGCTGTGTTGCCGACACAGATACAGCAGAACACGCTCGAAATGAAATCCTAACATAAACGCCTTGCCTTCTTTAAGAAGGGTTTAATAAGGGTAAGAGCACCTTTTACCACGCTCTGCATAAAATGACCCAGAAATAACAAGCTGGGAACGGTTCAGAAGTCACTTTTGTAAACCTGACACATTGATTTCGGCAGGCTGCAAAATGTTTTTCAAAAAACACCAGCTGTTGCACATAATGGCATAAAAAAATCTGTTTTCCTGGCTTCTTTTACTATTCAAATGCAGAATAAAACAAATGTTGAATACATATCAAAAGTGGTATTTTAACTAGCCACGGTTCAGTGCACAGACGAAATCTGCTTTGTTTGCCTCTAATTGTTTTAACAAGCTGAAGAGTCAAGGTCAGCTGTTTGAAATGTCACCAAGCTGCTCTTTAGAGAGCAGGTATTAAAACAATTATGTGAGCGTGTTCTGAAGTGTGATATTGTGCTTGGCACGCTAAGAAACGCAGAGCGATGGGGCGACGTCGGCCGCAAGACTGCTGGGCAGAGGATCCTTCCTGCATGTCTGAGAGGCTCCGGCAGTAGCCAGAGCTTCTGCCTTTCCACGTGGTGTTGGGTGAAGCACACCTAGTCACTCAGATCCACGGAACAGGAGGCCGTTTCCTACAGCTTGTTCCTCCAGCAAGGCGGTAATCTTATCAGAAGGCCTGTGCCTGCCGCCATTGCTGGAGACTCCGCCGTGTTCACTCCAGAGCAGAAAATAAGCGGCAGAACCACACAGGAGCCCTTTCATTTCTCAGGAGGCAGAGCAGGCGCCGAGAGAGGCGCACGCCCACGAAGGCAATCCACGAAGCAGGGGCAAGCCTGGCTACACCACACGAGGGGGTAGCGCGGGACTGGCCCCAGGGCGGGAATGGGGAGACAAGGGATGGTGCCCCCACCCAACCTCGAGTGAGTGTGGCTCCGGGCCCCTAGCTTCCTCAAGTCTAAAACTATGAAACTGGGTCTGAAAAGGGAGGTTTCTATGCCAATCTTAAGGCATCCCATACTGCGGGACTCAGTTAGTATTCTTGAAAATGGCAAACTCACAGAACTGGGAGAACAGATGGGCAGTTGCCGGGCGGGGGAGGTGACTGTGAAGCAGGAGCACCGGGGAGGCCTCTGGTGACGGAGCACTCCTGTCCCCTGACGGCAGTGGTGGCTGCACAAACCTGCACGCCACCTCCCAGTGACGTCCTGATGTTGATGCTGTAGTTGTGTGAGATGTGACCACTGGGGGGAACGCGGGGAAGTGCACGCCAGACCGCGCTCTGTGATCTCTGCAAGTCCCTGCGAACCATCATGGTTTCCAAAGTGCAAAGTTTTACCTTCTCTCTCCAGGGTTTCTTAGACTTGGAACCAGACCGTCACTATTTTCTCTGTGGACCCTGCGGTTTGAAACATTTTATCTACCAGACCGCATGGATGAGGACAACCCCTTTGCCCGTCTTTATTGGCCTGGACAATACAGATCTGTCTCACCTCATTAAGGGCAGAGACTGGCGCTCTCTGCGACCCCACATCACCTACCCAGATACCCTGCGGCTTGGCCTCGGTGGGCACCAGCCCCCGGACAACACACAGCCAGAGTCCACGGTCACTACAAAATGAGCACTTTCCCAGGGAGGTGAGGTTGGTATGAGTATGTGCCACGTCCGAGTAATGACAGAACCAGCAAACGCTGCTCTGTGCCGTCGGAGCTCTTCACGAGCCACCGACATGGCCAGCGCGGGGCCGCGGTTACCTGCGTCGCCCTCGCCCTCGCCCAGGTTCAGCACAATGATGCAGATGTGCTTCCTCAGCTGCCGCATGTTGGAGAACTTCCGAGAGCACTTGGTGCACTCCAGGCGGCTTGGAGCCGGGCCACGGCCCTCCTGCGGGGCCAGCGGGCAGGCCTCACTCGGACCGACGGTGCTTTCCGCCAGCTCCTCCTCGGTGCTCGGCTTCTTCGTGGACCCTTTAGGCCTGCCCCTCTTCCTCTTCATGACGGAGAGCTCTGCAAAGGGAACCAGAGGGCGCAATGGAGTCACAGGGGAGACAGCTCAGGCACGCATGCAACCCCCACACCAGGGAATGGGTCCAGTGTCATGTTTTAGTAAAAAGAGTTTGAGACCATTCCAGAAATTAACAACCGCAAACAACACCTCTCATGCTAATATGTCTGTGTCTAGGTGCTAAGATGCAGGGTGGGGCAAAAGTAGGCTTACAGGGGTTTGCATGGGAAATAGTACGTGACTAATAAAGGATAATGCAAGAATACACTCTGTGTTCTGTGGAGGCACAACTGTAAACCTGCACAATCCATTTTGCAATGTTGTGACAAGAAATCCTCTGGCGGGCCCGTGCACGCGCTGCCTCTGTGAAGTAGACCATCCGCTCCCGGTGACCCCGAAGCTCCCTGTCCTTCCAGGTCTCAGAAACCGCCTGAGAGCTTCCTGCAGAGAATACTTGGAGGCCCGAGACACAGCTATGCAAATTACTTCCAGGCAAATTATCACGGCCAAATTTTTTGGATAAGAAAGAGAAAAAGTAATTATAATCTAAAGCCACAAATTATAGGACTAAAGATAACAGTATTTTCAAGTTTCCCAGCGACCTAATGATTTAAATGCCATGGTCAGAGCTGCTTTGGAGCGAGTTGCAGATCATTTTACGCTTGCGTTTCTTCCTAATTAGCGTTTGTTTCTCAGTCATCCATCTCCAGGACGCAGGTGGGAACAAAGACGGGTGAGTGGGATCCGGGAGCCCCGTGCTCTGTTGTGAGGGTGCGTGGCGGGGTCCTTAGGCGATGTGATTTGAGAGGGACACTGAGCAAGGTGGAGCAGGGAGTCTGCACCGCCTGGCTGACATCCCACCTTAGTCACCTGTCCGGCTGGGCATGCACTTCAGCATCCTCTTCAAGACTGAACATCGGGGACGGGGGCCTCAGGTTCTAGCACCATATTGGGGGGATGGTCCCTGCAGGATTTGGCTGCCTTCAAGGTCCCTCCCCGCTCTCTCTGTGGCTGTGACTCTGCACAGCGCAGCGTCGGCCACTCCGCCCACCAGTCACTGCTGCTCCCAAGTCAGACAGGGAGGCCCCAGGACAGTCCTGGAGCGGAGACTGCAAGGCAAGAGCAGCATGGCAGAGAGGGCTCTGGACACAGGACCCCAAGAACTCAGGGAGGCTGCGCCGTTCCCAAACGCCAAGCCAGCTCTGGCCTCTGTACTTCCTTCTTTTTCTTTTTTCAAAGATTTTATTTATTTATCTTTAGAGAGAGAGAGGAAGGAGAGAGGGAGGGAGAGGGGGAGAGAAACATCGATGTGAGAAACACTGATCCGTTACCTCTCGTACACACCCCGATCGGGAACCAACCCACAGCCCAGGCGTGTGCCCTGACCTCCAACCGAACTGGCGACCTTCCCCTTCGCAGGACGGCGCCCAAACAACTGAGCCACCCCAGCCAGGGCGGCACTTCCTTCTTACTCCTATTCTTTATTCCATGAGAGCTTCCTGCGTTCCGCTCATTTTGCAGTTCTCTGAACGGAGACTGTCTACTTTGTGAAGTACTAAAGTTCGTTTGTATCACCTAAATCACCTTCTGTAATTATTGCTAACATTAAGAAAAGAAGCACTTGGGAAACAAGCCATCCCCTATGGCCCAAGTTTCCGGTAGGAAGAAAGGGATGAGCAAAGTGCACTTCAACCCTGTCTCAGATCCGCAGTGTGGGGACAGCATCCTCACCCACCCAGGGACAGAAGCTAGCAAGGGACAGAAAGACTCAGCCTGAGATTTTTATTCAATCAAAGACAACGAGAGCATTATGAAAAAAGTAGCCCAACATTATCAAAAATCTAGTAACATAAGCCCTTTATTTGCACATCGGTCAAGATTACAAGGCACTTTCCCAACTACTACCTCATTTTTATCTTCATAAAAACCTTAAAATGGATATAGCCAATGCAATTTTCACTCTAGGAAAAGAAACGAGGGTCCCAGGGGCGGAGGGACTTGGCTGGTTCTCCAGAAGTAGCTGCTGCGCTCACAGAGCTGGGGTCTGGGTCTCCTTTCTCTCAAGTCAGATCCCTCTGCTCGATCACATGGCCCTCGGGTGGGGTCTAGACAGGGAAAGAAAGCCAGTGTGTGGGGTGCTAAGAATACTGGCCAAGGGGGAGGTCGACCTGGGTTCCAATCCTCCCAGAGCCCCGGTTTCCAACACGAAAGAGAAATACTCACTGGCTCTACCTTATCGAGTCACTGTTAATAAGAAATCCACCAAAATGCTGAGCACAGGACTCAGGAGGCGCTGTATATTATGATGGACACAGTCATTGGATTCTGACATGGACTCTCTCTGAAGAAACTGGTCCCCGCCCAACCAGTCCACCGTTAGGTCATGTGATTCCTCGATGTCCCCCCATTCGTGTTCATTAGGGCTTTCCCCTGATTTCATCATTTAAAAACACCTCACACATCAAGAAGGCCAACGCAGACTTAGCAGCCTCATTACGCCTGAGCCCACAGACACACGGACACATGGACACATGGACAGGGCCAGCCGCCCGACCTCTCACTCTGCAGCCCAGTCCCTCGTCAAACCACTGGAGAACTCAGAGACTCCCGAACACTCACACTGTCAGGTCCTGACAGTCAATCTCCATGACGTTTATTTCCAACCAGCCCAGCAAGCAATGTGGAGATGATGAACCACTGATAAGAAATGAGGGAGCGTGCGCCTTCCAGGCCTATGGGCCACACAGAAACAGCTCTGAGGGACAGACGGCAGCCGGGCCCAGGACACAAGGTAGCAGGAGGCCGAAGGCATCCTCAGCCTGCTGCCTGAGTGTCACTGACAGTAATGTGGACACGCCACACCAATCGGTGATCATTACTTACTAAGCACATACATCTCAGGCCCTGCACAGAGCACGCCCACACACGTCCTCATCAAAGCCTCGGGGGAAGCTTCAGTGTGACTCCCTTTCTGCAGAGGAGGGCACTGAGGCTTCACAAGGTGAGTTCCTGGCCCCAAGACAGAACTAATCAATGGCAGAGGTGTGACTTGCACCCAGTCCTGTTAGCTCACAGTCAGTAAACTTCACCTCTGTGTCAGCTCGGGTAAAATCAGAGCACAGAAATAACACCTTTTGACCTGTAAGTGATGCAGACAAATGACGACAGTGCCACCCAGCTACCTGCCTCAGTGTGAGCCGACCCCTGACCTGAGCCCCAGGTGGACACAAAGGGAAAGGGAGGGCTACTAAGTGCATTGTGCAGGCAGGGACCAGGGCGTTATGAGTATTTGTCTCAGAGCCTCTGTTAAAGGAGGGCCAGTGTCCTGTGTCCCCTGAACAGAGGAGAGCCACCTGCCTACACCACCAGCAGTCCCCATGGCTGCGGCGTGGGCTGAGCCCTGAATGAGGCCCACAGAGGGCGGTGCAGACTGACACTCCCTGAGCCAAGCTGAGCTCCCTGGGCTGCTGCATCAGCTCTGAGCACATTTCATGCTTGTCCACTCGGAGAGCAAGGCCGTTCCCGACTCATCGGCCCAGACGTGGGGCTCCTTCTGTGATCCGCACAAAGGCCTGTGGGCCGGCCTCAGCCCTGCCAGGACTAAAGCCCGAGTCTGAATCCTCCCCCGGCCCTGCGCTGCCTACCCCAGTAGGTGGAGCGGCTCAGGTCCCAGTGGCCACTGGAACGGCATGTACCACATGCCTACACGCACACAGGATGACCTCACTTGGGCTAAGTGCCCAGAAGAGGTAGCACAGATTTCAACTGGGATGCCCAACACCCCTGAGACACGTCCTTTAACCTGGTGACTAGACTAAGCATCCCCCCTTCCAGCCCAGACTTAATCCAGAGAAGCACTGAAGTCCATTTGTGCCTCGCTGCCACCCAGCAGCCAGGAGGCAGACCGACAGGAGGAGAGCCCGGGCCCAGCCTGGACTCAGCACCCAGCACCGCACCCAGGCATACAGCTGGTGCCCAGTTACTGAATAAAGAATTGTAATAAGGGGAAGGGAGGGAAGGAAAGACAAAAAGGAGAAGAGAAGACCTTCTATCGAAAGTCTGAAAGCGGGAAGGAGATGGAGGAGCCAAACAAGACTCCCAGGAGACCTGCAGAAATTCTTCCTTGGGCAAGCCCAACTGCCCAGCCTCCATCAGGATGAGTGAGTGCGCGCACGCACACGCGCGCGCACACACACACACACACACACGAGGGAGAATGAGCTTGGTCCCTTCGACAACTGGTTCTTGGACCACAGCCAGATTTGATTAGAAAAAGGGAAGAAAAATGGAAGGGTCTTCTGCAGACCACTTCCTACATGACCAAGAAGATTAAAGACTATAAAGTAAACCAGAGGATTTAGGAACCTTTGTGTTATAAAAGGAGACCAAAATAATAAATCAATTACTACTCAGTTAAAAGTTTAATTAAACCATTTCAAGTGTCTCTCAATCTAAAATGAATTGTGAAGGTTAAACCTGAATAGAAATCATTAGAGACAAACTAAGCCTTTATAAGCCTCAAATTTTATGGATGTGCACAAAGAAAAATAAAAGAACTTGGAATTCTTAATAGAAGATTTTTGAAGAAATTTTCTCATATTTAGAGTTTGAGTTACTAAACACTAAAGAAATACTTTTTCAAGTTAGCACAGGCAACTAATTTTTGTATATACAAGTAAACAAGAGAAAATGTATTTAAGAATTTAAGTCAAAAGTAAATTAGCCCTGGTTGGTGTGGCTCAGTGGACAAAGCACCGGCCTGTGAACCCAAAGGTCACTGGTTCAATTCCCAGTCAGGGCACAAGCCTGGGTTGCAGGCCAGGTCCCCAGCTGGGGCATGTGAGAGGCAACTGATTAATGTATTTCTTGCTCATTGATGCTTCTCTCTCTCTCTCTTTCTCCCTTTGCCTCTCTCTAACAATAAATAAATAAGTAAATAAATAAATTTTTAAAAAATAAATTAGTTAATAAAGAAAACAACTTATAAAAGTAGCTCAATGGTAAAAATTTGACTGTACCCAGAGTTCCGAAAGAACATGCAGACACTATGACACCAGACAGACCCAAACCCTGTCCCCCGACTCGCTTAACTAGGTAACCAGGACTGCAGGCACCCCTCATTCCACTGTGCTGTGCTTTACCGTGCCTCACAGGTGCCAGATACCTTACAGTTGGGAGGGAAGGCTCTTCACCAGCAAGAGGATCACGACCCACTTTACTGCAGAAGTCACTTTACGGGGGCAGTCAGAGCCTCACCCGAAACGTCTCCCAGGTCTGCCCACACAGTTGGACCTCCTCTGCTGAGTCACGCATTCCTGAGTCATAACGTCTGGGCATCCAAGCGGGATTCGAAGGCCTGAATGACAGCACTAACCAACCACACTGAACACGCACACACAGAGCGTGCCTCCCTGAACGACAGCACTAACCAACCACACCGAACACGCACACACAGAGCGTGCCTCCCTGAACGACAGCACTAACCAACCACACCGAACACGCACAGAGAGAGCGTGCCTCCCTGAACGACAGCACTAACCAACCACACCGAACACGCACAGACAGAGCGTGCCTCCCTGAACGACAGCACTAACCAACCACACCGAACACGCACACACAGAGCATGCCCAGCAGCGGCAGAATACAGGTTCCTCCTCAGTAGACACGGAGCACTCTCCCGGAAAGACTACACATGTATCAGATCAAATCTCAATAAATTTAAAAGGACTGAGATCATACAAAGCATGTGGACTAAAATTAAAATAAAAAAGAAAGAAATCTGAAAAACCCAAAAAAGAATGAAAACTGAATGTCCTCTCCTCAACAACAAACGGTCAAAGCAGAAGTTGAGAGGGAAATTACAAAACACATTGATTGAGATGAAAAAACAAAAACCCAACACCCCAAAACTTACAGGGTGCGGTGAAAGCGGTTTTTGGAGGACAATGTATAGCTACAAAGGCCTCTGTTAAATAAAGAAGAAAGACCTCAAATCAACAGCCTACCCCTCCAACTCGATAAACTAGCAAAACAGAAGTGAACTAAACACAAAGCAAGGAGAACAAAAATAATAAAGATTAGCATGCAAAAAAGAAATATAACATAGAGAAAACAAAAGACAAATCAACAAAATTCACAAAGCTTTAGCTCAATTCAGCAAGAAGAGGAGGTTAAGACTCAATCACTACAATCGAGAATGAAGGAGGGGATATCACTATTGACTTGACGAAAATCAGAAAATCCCAATGCTATGGACCACTGTATGTCAGCAAACCAGATAACGCTGAGGAAACAGAGGATGCCTGGAAAGACACAAACTCCTGAAGCTAATTCAAGGAGAAATGGAAAAACAGGAATATCCTTATGACAAGCAAATAGAGTGACTCAGAAATCAAAAACCTTCCTACCACAAATAAAAAGCCTGACCAAATGGCGTCACTGGTAAATTCTATCAAACATATAAGAAGAACTAACACCAACACTCAGAAATCTTCCAAAAACAGAAGAGGAGGGAACGCTGCCCAGCTCATTCTATGAGGCCACTATTAACCGACTCCAAAACCAGACAAAGACATCAACGAAAAGACCGTAGGCCAACGTCTCTGAATACAAACATTTTCTCCAAAATGCTACCACACCAAATCCAGCAGCATACTGAAAGGATTACACACGTGACCAAGTAGGATTTACCCCGGAATGCAAGTGTGATTCAGCGCACAAGGCTCCATCCATGTCATGCACCGTATCAATAGAATGAAGGGAGAAAGCCCACATGACCATCTCCACAGACACGCAAGAGATGTCTGACAAAGTCAGACACCTTTCTATGATAAAAACAATCAACAAAGTAAGAAGGGAACTTCCTTAAACTGATAAATATATTTAAAATAGGTACCACAGACAACACCATCCCTAATGGTGAAAGGCTAGACGCTTTCTCCCCAAGGTCAGGGACAGAACGAGGCTGTCTGCGCTGACCACTTGTATTGAACACCATACCAGTCTCTAGCCAGGGCAGTGAGGCAAGAAAGTCAAATAAAAGGCATCTGGGTCGGGAAGGAAGAAGTAAGACTACCTCTAGCTACAGATGACAAGATCTTACAAAGGCAAATTCCTGAGGAACCTACCAAAAAACTATCAGATCTAGTGAACAAGTTCAGCAAGGTGACCGGATGTATGGTCGATACACAAACAACAGTTGTGTTTATTAACTAGCAGTGAACAATCTGAAAATAAAAATAACATTTATTTCCTTAGCAGCAGCATCAAAACCTATGAAATACTTAGAAATAAAAAAACCAAGGAGGTAGAAGACCTACACACTGAAAAATACAAAACATTGCTAAATGAAATTAAAGACCTAAATGAATAAGAAGACATGTCATGTTTATGCATTGGAAGGCTTAGTATTAGGACAGCCACAGTCCCCAAACTGATCTACAGATCCAACTCCGTCTTTATCACATTCAAAGTGCTTTATTTGAAGAAACACTGATCCTAAAAATCATGTAAAATATAAGAGACCCTGGAAAGTGAAAGCATTCTTGAAAAAGATCGAAGTCAGAGGACACAGTTCCCGCATCTCAAAATTTACCACTGGTCTGAGGGCAGATGTACAGGCTAATGGACGAGAACTAAGAATCCAGACTGATGCCCATACCTCTGCAGTCAATGACTTTTGACAAGGGTGTCTAGACTGTGCAGTGAGGAACTTGGGGGGAGAGATGGGCTTCCTCACTTTACACTGTTTTAATCTTTTCCAACAAGGTGTTATTTCTTTTGCAATTGAAAAAAAAGGAAGTGCAGAGGAATAACAACACGGCTCTGATGGGTTCACCTACACAGAGTCTGACCCAGGAGAGGCACCCAGGTGTCCTGGGGAATGAAGGGGGCTTCATACTTGTAGGTCCGCATGCAACAGCAAGGAGGACAAGTTCTGGGGCCTCAAGACCCCCTTCGGCTGTTACTGGGGCCCCCAGTGCCAGACAAGGAGGAGCAGCTGGCCCATCTGTGAAATCACACTGCCAAAGGCACTGCAGAGACAGTAAGAGGGTTTATGCTCCTCGGCAGGGCTCCCAGGTCTCAAAAATCTGGGGAGCTCGGGTTGGGATGAGGGGGAGCCACCAAACCTTCCCGAGTGACTGGTGACGGGTGGCATGGAACGTTTCCTCTGGAAGGCAGAGGGGCAGCAAAGCCACAGGTAAGAAAACAAACACCACAAGGTGATCAGTTCAATTGTCCCACAGGGATGGGGATGCACCGTGCCAGGCTCTGTGCCCTGGGATCAAAGAGCGGGAGCAGCCCACATGCCTTCCTTGGGCATTCCTGACAAGCAAGAGAAAGGGACAGAGGCAATGAAAGCGCCCCCAGGAAGGAGAGAACCGAGACACACTTGTGGGGTTGCAGGAGCCCAGAGAAGAACCTCCTAGCCCACGCAGGCCAAAGTGAAGTTCCTAGAGGCCACTTCAAACGGGATGAGTCTTAGGATCATGTAGGGCGAGCCAGGCTGAGACACGACACCTCCGAGGGGTTTTCCAGGCAGAGCGATGGCCAGTGGCTGCAGCCTGATATCAAGAGGGACAGGATGAGCATGGGGGGCTGGCTGCGGGAGAGGCACAGAGGAGCGGGTCCCCAGGAAGGAGGACAGAGTTCAGGATGAAGTCCTGTGCCAACTTTCACGAACATCAGGGTGGAAGTCAGGTGTGTGCCCCATATAAAGCACCAAGCACACGATTCCACGTGAAGTCTTCTGCTACGGCCATGCATTCATTGATTCCTTATAAGCAAAGTGAAGAATGCCAATTATTTTATCTCTTCTTCCTATTTCATTTTAGTAGGAAGATCCTAATAAGCAAAGCTGAATAAAAAGAGAATTAAGAGCTTTGTGGCAGGCTCTCTCAGAGTTCCTTTCATGCTAAGCCTTCAGACTTCTGTCTGCCGTATGAGTTTATTTCCCCGAGCTTAAAGATCAACTCCAGAGGCAGGGACACACTTGAAGTTCTTGACTGAAGCTTTGATGCCATCTACCTGCTCAGCTACACTCTTTGGAGAGCCAAGACACCTGAACAGCTCCGCAGGGAGTGACTGCGGGGTCACCAAGGCTCTGCCTGCAAGGTCAGGAAGGCCACACCTAACTTACCCCCAGACTGGGTGGCAGAGAGCGGGCTGGCTGAACTTCGAGGCCCCCGGCACTAGGAGATTCTTTCCTTCCCCAGCTTTATTAAGAAATCATTGACAAATAACAACTGTGCATATTTAGGTTGTACATGTGATTTTCAAGAAGTGTAAGATGATTTAACATACGTATGTACCGTGAAATGCTTCCTGCAATCACGTTCACTACCAGGTCCATCGCCTGGCATCGTAACTGTTTCTTGGCGTGTGGTGCGAACACTGAAGGGCTGCTCTCTCAGTAAAGTTCAAGCACGGATGGATACAGTCCTGTCGCCTGCAGTCACCACGCTGCACAGTCGGTCCCAGATCTAGCCTGAATGTTTGTGCGCGTTCGCCGCCACCTCCCCATTCCCCCAACCCCTGGCGACCCATGTTCTTTCGTCTGGTTCTATGAACTTCGCTATTTTAGATTCCGTGTGTAAATGAGACCACGCAGGACTTGTCTTTCTGTGGCTGGCTTATCTCACTGAGTACGGCGAACTCCAGGTTCATCCCTGCTGCCACTGGCAGGGTTGCCTCATGTTTTATGGCTAAGTAACTTACACGTGCATGTGTGTGTGTGTGTGTGTGACATTTTCCAGGTCCATTCCTCTGTCCACTGACACTTAGGTTGTTCCCATAGCTGGTCTGTCGTGAAGGGCGCTGCAGTGAACACAGGAGTGCCGGTATCTCTTTGAGACCGATTCCATTTCCTTTGGATGCATGCCCAGAAGAGGGATCGCCGAGTCACGTGACAGCTCCGTTTTTCATTTCATGAGAAAACTCCGTAGTTTTTTCCACGGTGGCTACACCAATTTACACTCCCTCAACAGGGACAAGGGTTCCCTTTCCTCCACGTCCTGTCTGACACACGAGCTCATCTCTTTCATGACCGCCATTCTAACAGGTGTGCAGGGACCCTCCTGTGGCAGGAATGACACTCACTTTCCTCACAACTAGTAGTAGTATTGAGATGATGTCCAAGCACCTGTTGGCCACCTGGACATCATCTTTGGAAAAAGTCTACTCAGGTGTTTGCCTGTTTTGTAATCGGGTTATTTGGTAGATTCCTGGTGCCTGACGCAGACCTTCGTGCCCCCTCCCTTCCCCAACACAAACAGAATCAAATGTGAACCATCGGGTAAGACGTGAGCGTGAGAAACTGCCCACCTCACCGCTGCCTGCTCAGTGGTGAGAGGACAGAGCTGTTCATGGGTCCAGGATGGGCCGAGAGAGGCCCGGACACCCCACCGATGGCAGCCGATGGCGGGGGCAGGCTACAAACACCACCGTCCTCGTCCACCATGACTGCCCCAGATGGGATTCTCTCCGTTTTCACCTTACACGGCTCGGAGTAACCGAACAACTTCTCACGCTCAACGACTGAACGCTCCGTCGGGTGTATTCCTCCAAGCACCCCGGGCACGGCCGGAGACTCGTCAACCAACACATTCTCCGTCTGGAGTCTGTTCTCACTCACTGAGTTGCACAGATGATCAACGAGCCGGCCCGCTTATTAGAAACGCACCTGAGAATTCCCAGGAACGAGCGATTGGGTTATTGGTGTGGCTAATGAGGCCTACAAGGGGACGGTCACCGCCCCAGACAGGGCTTCTGCCCAGGAGGGCACCCGCTGTCTGTCACCACATAACAGTAGGTTTGTGGGGGCTTTTGCTAACTCCTGCCTGCAGCTGCTCCTCCCATCCCATGCACGTTCCTCATCTGGAGACTAATTACACTGCCTAGGCATGCCCTCCGACCCGTCTGCCTGCTGCATCTGATGCCACTCGGGGCGGGCGACTGGAACCGCACCCCAGACGGACCTCCCTTCGCACGTCGACTGTGACCATGAAGGGTTCTGTGCAAAGCAAAGCTTTTTGCAATTAGAACCCTTGGTCCAAGTGTACATAATCAGTTCAGAAACGCTGTCTGTGAGAGTATATATATTTATTTATCACGTATGTTACAAGAACAGCTCCCAGTAGCTGTACTCTGACTTAATGCTCACGACCCGCCTTGCCACGGGAACATCTGTATGTGTAGGTGAGCAATGTGAGGCTGAGAGAGGCAACGTCATTTGCTCCAGGTAATTCAGCCCCCACTTACCTGCCAACAAGTTCGCGCCTTTTAGCCTGCTGGATGACGCCACCTCCCTTCACTCATTCAACCCCTCAGTCACTCACGCCTTCACCCATCGACCCACCAGGCGTGGAGAGAAGCTCCGGCAGGCACAGGGATGCAAACACTGCCTGACGTGAGCAGACCTACACCCAGACTGCTATCGGGCTTCCAGGTTGGCTGTTCGGGTTTCCCCATATCTGTGCCCACCAGACAGAAACCAAGGACACCAGACAGAAACCTAGAGTCACGTGAGCACGGCAGCGGCATCACAGACACGCACACCCGTGGGGGCGGCTCCTGCCCGGCACCCCACCCCCTTACCATCTCCGGTTTTGCTCGGGTTGGTGGGTTCAGGCGCGCTCAGAGGCCTGAGGGGAATGATGATCTCGTCAACATTAACCCCTTCTTCCATGTGCGTCTCGGACACGTGGGAGAGGAGTTCCGACTGACTCGGTGAGAAAAGGTTACAGCATTTACACATGAAGATGGCCGGGTTTTCTGTAAGAAAAGAAGTGTTATTATGTTACTGCATCTTCATAGAAACAATAATTACTTCCAACCGCCTAAGCAAAACACTGAAAGTCACCCGTCTGAGCCATCGCTGGCCTCCAGCTGACCGTGTCTCTCGTGGACTCCTGCCCAGCCAGGAAGCTCACTCCCACCTTCCAGCGGCCCCTGTTGCCGGAAAAGTCTTTCTTCAGTTTTTCAGAACCTCAGTCGTCTGGACCAAGTCTACTACCCAAACCTGCTCCACAGCCTAGATGCCAGTAACAGCACAGCGGAGTAGAAAATGAGCACAGGACTGGAAAAATTGTATCCAACCTTCAAATGAGTAACCGCACTGACGGCAATCAGGCACTCTAGCTGCACTCTCCTCAATTAGGCGCGAGAAGAAACGATCAAAATAACATTTCTCAAGAGCCAAGACACCTTTTCACTGGCTGGCACAGACACTAAGAACAAGAACAGGAACCTGTCACTTTTCTAAGCCACTTCTGTCCTATTTGAAGCATTATCACCGTTCACGAATATTTACTGATAGTCCATTATGTTCATCCGTTGTACTAGGCAGGGAGACATGATGGAAAAAAACTGACCGGTGAGCCTGATAGAATAACTGTAGGCGCACGTAGAATATTAGATTTAGGACCCTGGCTGCCTAGCTCAGCTGGTCAGAGCATTGTCCCGACTCGCTGTCGGTTCAAGCTCCAGTCAGAGCACACACAAGCAGCAACCAGTGAACGCATCAATAAGTGGAACAACAAATCGATATGTCTCTCTCTCTCTCTGTGACAAAGAAATCAATAAATTAAAAAATACATATAAGTTTAGGATCCAATAACAATTAAAAGCTAGATTTATTTTTAAACATTACACTGAAGGGAAGGGTAGGACAATGGCCATGAAGCCAGACACCCAGGTCAGATGTCCAGCCTCAGTCCCTAAATGCCGTAGTGGTGGTGACCTTGGAGGAGCAGCGGCCACCTGTTGGGTGCAGAATTTCTCAGGAGCCGCGGGCGGCGGGCCCACCCTGCAGCGGGAACACAGTAGGCACTCGGAAAACCGCAGCCTGAACCAACCCAACTCCCCCACTTACGTGTCCCCACCCACCCACCTGTGCAGCTGAAAACCCGCACTGGTTCCGGTGGCACTCACATCACCGGCCTCTGAAGGCCACCGGGCAGACCTACCAGATCTCTAGGCCATGGACTCTCTGTCGCTGGCTAATGAACATATCACCCCTCTTCTGCTCCTCACCCCCAGCCTCAATTCCAGCTCCTCACCTTACTTCCTGTGTCACTGAAGCAGCCAGGAGGGACCTCCCCAAGCCTCTCCCACCACACCTGCAGCCCCGCACCTCCACCCATCTGCTGGCCTTGCTCCTGTTGGCGTGAGGGGTGGCACAAGCAGTGGCTGGCTGTGTGCATGCAGGGTGGGGGATAAGCGGAGAGGCGCACCTGGGGCAGGCGTGTCTCCACCACTGACGATGTTGACAACTGGTGGCTCGTGGAGATGAGAAGCGGCAGACACTGCTGAATCGGAAGCCGAGTGTTCAGACTCTCTGCAGACAGCGCACCCCCTGAGCCTGCACCTGGAAGGACTGCCCCTCGGCCCTCGCCCCGGAAGGCCACCGGACAAAGGGCATCGAGAAGGCCCGCAGGCACCAGCCAACGGCACTGCGGCAGAGCCTTCTGCTTCTCCCTCCAGATGGTCAAGCCTCCCCTCCCTGTGCTCCCTGCCCCATCAGTTCTCCCGTCTTCAAACGCAACGAAACCAAAACCTCTGGCTCTCCACTCCCCGCTCTCCCCCACCTCGTTTTTCTCCCACGTCGGGCAGAGACCAGAAGGAAAGGCAGTAGGCCAACGAGACCCAGCCACAGTGTGGACAGGACACACCGGTCACAGGAACGGGTCCCCTCCAGACTCAAAGAAAGGGCTTCTTCGCGAACAGGCAGGCGAAGTGACAGCCTGAGGGAGTGCTTTTCTCCCCAGCAGCACATGAAATGGAAATTTAACAAAGCAGAACATTGCTTCATCAATGAAACTCTCTCGTGAATACCGTCGATCAATATTTTATTTTTTCCAAGATACACTTTATTCCTAAGGAACCCCAAATGCTTCCCAACTAAGAGGAGATGGCAGCAACAGCTCACTCCTTGTGGGGGCCATGCTGTCTTCACATGCCTCTGCCGGCCCCGCAGAGACGTGCTGTTTAGGGAAAAGGGTCTGTGATCTCCATCCCATGGGCGAGGAAACTGAGGCTGGGAGAGGATAAGCAGCCCACCCGAGTCACGGCTGGCAGGAGGCAGAGACCAGACTCGCTGCTACCTGCTCCCGACCACAGAACACGAGCCAAGTTCCTCTGAGCGAAAGCTGAAGGGCTCACCCCTGTTCCAACGATACCTGCAAGGAGAACCATCACTGAGGAGCACGTGACCCCCACGTCACTTATCAGTGTCTCCCTTGTTCTTTTCAGCATCTGTTACACAGCGGCCGTGGGGTGGGACACGGAGAGGATGCAGGCACGAGGCCCCGCCACAAAGGAGGCCACCGCTTCATGGGAGAGACAGACACGTCCAAGAACAACTGCATCTTAGCGTTTTTTACTTAAACTACTGCTCAATGGGCCTGTGCATAATCTCGACTCCTGTCTGCTTTCAGGAGAAAGGGACTTCTGTGATATCTCACGGAGAGGGCTCCTGGGAACCACCAAGCTGCTCTGAGGGGTCTCAGTCCCCAGGCGCAGCAAGCACTGTCAAGAGGCTGACAGAGTGCTGGGGGCTGCAGTACAAGCGGGAGCCCTCAGCAGCCCTAGGTGGCGCCAGGCCTTGGCCACGTGCTATCAATGAGCATGTGTTTCCCGAGTGTCTGCTGCATGTCCAGCCCTGTAAGGTGAGGGGGCTGGACCTGGAGCTCCCCAGGTGCAAGTGGGGACAAGCACACATGACCTAGGATGACTGTCAACCTCGGGCTCCGCCACGCAATGCACACCATGGGACTGGCCAGCCTCTGAACTGAAGTCACGGAACAACTAGGGGCCTAGTCGGCAGGGTGGTGTTGGCTGTGGGAGGGCACCAGAGGTCGCCGAGGAGACGGGCAAGCGCTCCGGGAGCCTCGACAGCACCGGGCCTGCAAGGCCGTCTCCTTCAGGTCACGTGTCCTCAGAAGGCAGCCCGAAGACTTCCAAGAGCCTGGCTTGCAGCCCCAGTGCCCGAGACCACTCACTTGTGCTGTGCGGGCATGCAGGAAGGGCCGCGGGGTCTGGCTGCCACCAGTGGATGGGCCAGGAGCCCCCGGGATGCCTACTCACAGCTTCTGACCAGCAGCTCTAATTCTTGAGACCCCACCGCACAAAAACGCAGACAGGGACTCTGCGCAGACAGTCAACACGGAGGTTTTCGGGCGGCAAGCTCCAAAAGCACCTCCACACTCTGCTCGGGCAGCCGTGACACATCCCCACCAGGAAATTCGGTACAGCCACGCAAAATGGTATTTTCGAAGACCCTCGCATGACAAGGAAAACGCTCCTGATGATCATTCCGTGTGGAAGAGTGGGACGCACAACTACCCCCAGTGAAGGGGCCTGCGTCGCTGACAGAGGGCTGCTACTGATGAGCAGGCGGAGGGAAGAGCAGCCAGCCAGGCAGGGAGAAAACGCCCCAAAATCCTGACTGTCAGACTCTTCATCACTTACGTGTTTTCACAAGGAGCCTGTGTAAGTTATAAACACGGGAAGACCATCTAAAAAGCAAGGTAACAGACACGCACAGCGGTTGGGACGTAGTTCTTAAGGAGGAGCTCAGGCAAGGACGGCGTCGTGCTCAAGGCCACGTCCCCCAGGCCGGCATGTGCCTGTTCAACAACTGTGCGAGCCGAAACCGCCACGCTGCAGATAGCAAACAGTGTGAGGGAGGGAAGGCACGGATCCTTGGCTGACATGCTTGGAAGGCTTCCAGGAGGAGGCGCTTGACCATTCAAGTGAAAAGCGTCCAGAAACAGGACACACAATCCCGGGAAGGACACTGGTACTCAAGAGTGCACCAGACGTTTGACTCAAAGCCACCCTCCACGCATTAGCTCAGGCATTCCCCACCTCCCAGCCAGCCCAGGCTTATGACCCCCACTCTACAGGTGGAAGACTGACACTCAGAGGGGCTGACACCCCTCGGCCACACAGCCAGCGGCCAAGTGCAGGGCGACGGTGGAGCCCAGCATTACGTGACCCTCCCAGGGCCAGCACAGGCACAGAGCGGGGCTGTCGTGCTGCCGATGATGCCATCTCCATTTAAGAGCAGCCTGCTCTGAGGCCGGGCCAAGGGCACGGTGTTCCCTCTCGCACAGGGTCTGTGACTGCCCCCCAGGACCGGTGATGTCACGGAGCCGCACAGAGACAGCAGAGAGCCAGCACACGCAGAGAATGTGTCAGCCCAGGCTGCATGCCCCAATACTCAGAACTGTTAATCTGCCAAGTAATAGCAAAGGAGCGGTTTTCATTGTTAAAGCAAGCCCATATGAAAAAGCGTGTCGCACCCTGAAATATCGTCATCATGCTGCCAGCTAATCATGACGGAGATGCTATGATCTGGGTGCATTTTTAGGCCCCATTACCATGCGCTCATCCTAACAAAAAGGTTCAAAAGAGAATGGCGTGTTCAGCCCAAGGGAAATCACAGAAGTTTGGGGTTTGAGCACGCGATGTCTCTGAATTATTGGCCAGTTTTTAATCTGCTACTCGGTACTATTAAAAAGGAAAACCTTAAAATAAACAAGTCCTGGTTTCCGAATGCTGACTTGCAATCAGCTAGTCCTGTCTGTGACCTCTGACATGCCCCTGTTGACCGTCACCCTGCCTGGGGACCCAAGAACAAATGACGGCCTTGGACCCCACTCCTCCTGGGAGAAGGTCATGCACTGGAATGGGCTCGGAGGTCCCAGGAGGCTGGTGGGGCCCCTTCGACTCTGGGCAGGGTCGCTGGTTACTGACAGGTCCCCCTGCTTCCTCTGGGCACTGGAGGCACATGTGACAGCTGAAGCTGGCCTGCTCCTTAGCGCTGCCTCCCCAAACCTCAGGATGGAGGGGAGACACGAGCTCTGAGAGACTGTTGTGCACCCCATGCCTTTGCGGGGCGCCATCCGCGTCGCCGTGAGCAGCACCTATAGCCAGAGCCCCACCTGGACCAGGGCCATCTCCCCTCAACAACGGTGCTGCTGGGGACACAGTGGGCACGCAGTAAGTGCCAGATCAACCGAGGTCACAACCATGCCAAGCATCTCTCAATGACCACAAGGAGATGAAGTGCCGCATCACTAGACAATTACTTCACTTACAAGCTATAGCTTTAAAAACACTCCCTCCCTTGATTAGCACAAATCCTCCTCTCTGCTCTGGAACTACTTTTTACTGGGATTGATGAACCTTAAGGAGAGCTCAGCAGCCACAGCTCAGCTCCTGTTGAACTATCTAGCTTATGAGAAGTGGGGTGGCAAATGCCTCCAGAGCTGTATTTTTGTTTCCGTGTTTCCCACTTGCCCCAAAGTTATTAAGTTCATGAGAGCTGGCGGCTTCCTGACAGGAATGGGACTATTTTAACAGCGCAGAGCCCGCCGGCCATCACGTCCCTCGTAACAAATGCAGTCTCACGTGGCAACGCTCGGCACGGTTTAAAATGCCTTGTTCCTCTGTCTTCTGGAAAGAGGCCTGGGTCGGGACAAAACATTGCCCTTCCACTTGTAAACAGTTTCTTTTAGGGGCCACACGTAACGTCGCCGCCATCATCATCATCACCACACTTACTAAGAACTCGCTGTAACCAAGTAACGGGGTTCAGAGGGGAAGGCGTCAACCCTCCATGAGTGACACGCCGAGCAAAGCCCACACGAGTCTCTTCAATCTTCACGACAACCCCACAAAACAGGTCTTTCGCTGCCTTTCCTCCCATCTAAGACGGCCATCTTCGGAGGCGCTGACACACATATGCATACTCTGCCAGACATACCGCTAAGTAAGGAAACACCGCCACATAAACTAAGGAACCCTGGCTTCTTATCACACTGATCCAAAGATGCCCCTTGATTTTAGAGAGGTGGAAATGGGAGTCTTTGGATCAGTGACATTCGGTGACATTTCCAGATTCCACGTAAGGTGCTGCACGGTGTAAGTGCCGGGAGGCTGGATGTGAACTTGGGAAAGCCCGCCTCCCGCCTCCAGCTCTTTCACCTTAAGGCCACATTTCCACCCTCCGCGCCCTCCGCACACGCTCTGGCTGAGAGCCCCACTTCTGGGGGAACTGACCCCGTGGCAGTGCTTCACGCCCTGGTGTCCAGAGAGGGAGAGAAGGAGGCAAACGTGTTCTGAGTGCCGGGTGCTTCCACACTCCTAATCACACTTAATCCCACCAGTGGGGCCGCTGCCAGCCTGAGAGGCGCCCCCATGAGACATGGAAAAATGCACCCCTTCCTTAAGACGCCTGCTCCCCCTGAAAGTGGTCACAAATTGTGATTTTGTTGGAACAAGACACTTTACTGCCAGTTACTGAAAACCGTCCTAACGAATGTGCAAACCCATCATGTGAAACGGGTCCCTGTCGACGTGGCACCTTCACGCAATGTGCCACCCACGCAGCTGTGCTGTGGCCCCGCTAATAAGTCAGCCATGAAGGCGTCACCCCCGTGGTTACAGATGAGGAACCTGTAAGTTGCCTATTAAGAGCAGATCTGGGCCTGGGTGGTCCCAGAGCTACTGGGTCGGCTCACAAGCAGCTTAAACACGATGCAGAAAAGCAGGGTGCGCTGGCGTGCGTGGGTGTGCCGGTATGTACAACCACGTGCCTGCCACAGGGGAGCGCGTGGAGAACACAGGAGTCCCTGTGGTTGTGGCACTAGGGAGGCTTCTCGGGCAAGACAGCTGGAAGCAGAGGGGAGAAAAGGAGGGGACCCCTGCAGGCAGCGCACGCGGGCCAGCCTGAGGTGGCAGAACCTGGCTCTCGCAGAGCCTTTCACATAGAGACGGGGAGCACGGATTCGAGGTACAGCCGGCAAGCCGGGTGCCTCTGGAACACGTAGCTGCCAAAGAGAGTCGAGCAGCTCCTGGTCCTCGGAGAACCAACTCGAGACAGCAAGGGGCACCCAGCCTTCCCTGCAGGAGGCCCATCTGAGAGAGGTCAGGGCAAGGCACCCAGGAAGCCTGCCCCATGGGGAAGAGCAGCAACCTCCCAGGTGCAGTCAGCAGGGCAGAAAGGCTGAGTCTGGATCTGGAGTCTTCTGATTTTTAAACGCCGGCAATTAAAGAGATTTCCTCACGGCTGATGAGTTTTTGGTATTTCTCTTTGAGGCTGATTAGACACTTGACTGCACTGGTGAGGACGGGAAGGGGACACTATGACTTAGACTTACGCTCCGCTTGTCATTCTCTCATAATGGTAAGTTAGGCTGATAAATAAAAGTACAGATATTCAGGTTAAAAAAAAAGGAGAGGAAGGGGAGGGGAGGGGAGGAAGGAAGAAAGGAAGGAAGGAAGAAAGAAAGAAAGAAAGAAAAAGGGAAAGGAAGAAAGGAAGGAAGGAAGGAAGGGAGGGAGGGAGGGAGGAAGAGAGACAGACAGACAGATGTAGAATCCATGGGGAAGAGGCATTCCTGACACAAGAGACACCCAATGTGATGAGCTACCGGGTGGGTGCGCACCGTCTAGCCCTGGGTCAGGTGAGCATGGTGCCCAGGTACCAGAGGGCCCGAGGTGAGGGCAGCCGGGCAGGGGAAGGCAAGGTGCTCCCAGAGCTGCATGTTCTAGGGAAACTCCCAGGTGTGACCAAGGGAAAGAAAAGCTTCAGGAGTCCACAGCTCAAAGTGGCACGCCCACCCTCCCCACCCACCCGGCTGCAGAATAATATTAAACTGCCTCCTGTGTTCACACAGAGGTCGTCTGTGCCTGCACTTGATCCTCCCTGCTGTCCTGTGGAGTGGCCCGGAAGGGGTCTGTACCCTCACCATCCTCACCTCTACCACCACCATCACCCCATGTTGTGGAGCAGGAAGCTAGGGCACAGAGAGTGAGTGAGTTGCCAAGGAGCCTTAGCCAGACTCATTTAAAAGCCCACACTGGGCCAAGGTGACCGTCCCAGCTGACCACCATCTCTGCCCACCACCCCTCCCCCCGCTCTCCGCCGGCGGCCAGCACCAGAAGAGAATGTACTGTTTCCTATTACAGGGCAGGGGTCACTGTGAGGAATACAAGCCGTGGTCCCCAACCCACAGCCGGTGTCATGGTCACAGGGACATTTCAAACAAGCAATTACAACAAAGAAGAGCAGCTACACCAGAAGGGGGCTTCGCCCTTGAGCCTTTTCCAATTCACTGCAGCAATTCATTCAGGGCAGCAGCAAGCTGGAAGATGGGAGTGCCAGATGTGGGTGCTATCACTCAGGCCACACCCTTGGGGACCACGCCCACCGCACAGCTTGGCAATGGGTCCAGAACCAGGGGACAGAGGAACACCATGCACAGGGCAGACAGCTATTTCAGCAGAAAAACAAAGACACGGGCTGTCACCCACACAGAAAGCACAGGGCTGTCGGGCATTCCTGGGCAGCACATACACGTGCTAGTGGCTCCCCCTGGTGGCCAGCCGAGGCACTACACCCTCCGTGCACTCAGGAGCCGTGACCAGGGCTGAGCCAGGTGCGAGGAAAGATGGCTAACATCCGCTGATGCCTACCTCTGCCAGAAGCCATGACTAGCTGCCACCAGTTTAGCCTCCACATCGATCCAGTGAGGGGGCTGCTCTCCCCATGGTAAGATGAGCCAACGGGGCCCGGGGAGGGGGGAGCCCACAGAAGCAGCAAACCCAGGCCGCTGGTGGTCCTACAGCAGGGTCACCATGTGAGATGCCGCTGCGGCTGGGTCTGTCCCTGCAGCCCAGCCTGGCCATGCCACAGGTGAGTCAGACCCACCCCTGCCGACGGAGGCTCTGTCCTCGTCACAGCCAGACACTGCTCGCTTGGCCAAGTCTCAACGCACACACGAGTGGTTTCCGTGGCTCGGGGTGCTTTCCCACGTACACGCCCCGTTCTGTGCAGCAGAAACGATGCTGAGTGGGGAAGCCCGACACAGGCCTGGGCATGCTTCCAGTCCCTCAGTGAAAAGAGGCACAGGCTCTCTGGCCTGTTTGAGTTGTGACAGGTTACCCTCGGGTGGGGAGCCGGGGGTTTAGGGTGGTGGAGTTCTGGCTGGTTACATGGGGAATTCATGCGTGTTTGTGAACATGCACGGAGCTATGCCTCTACTTGATACACACTTTTGTACATCCAAGTTCCATATCAATTTTTAAAAATTTAAATGGTGAATTTGGGGGAAGAGTACGTTCTGACTCACAAATGAACCTCACTTAGGACGGCACAGTGGGGTGAGAGAGAGCAACCCTGAAGCCCAGACTTGAGCCCACCTTTGCCCCCGTAGCCTGTGACCCCGGCTCAGGTACTTGGCATCTGAGCTTGTACTTGCTCGTCTGCACAGGGCCGTTTGGAGGGTGGCAGGACACCATGACTGCGACATGTGCAGCTCATCAGTGACCCACACATCCCAGACACCATCCTTCCGGAAGCAGGAGACCTGGGTCAGGGCCTGGGTCCCCCAGCCCTGGCGGCTCACCTCCAGTGTGGCATAGACTGTGAGTCTCGAAAACTCCTTAGGCCTCAGACAACAAACTCACAGCTATTAACAATTGAACCTAAAACAGAAACAAAAACAAACTAAGCAAACAACTAGAACAGGAATAGAATGACAGAAATGGAGATCACACAGAGGGTTATCATCAGGGGGGGTGGGTGGGGAGAGAGGGGGAAAAGGTACAAGGAATAAGAAGCA
>VMDR010003364.1:7797-73397 GCA_007922815.1 Macrotus californicus
CCTGTACCTTTCCCCCCCTATTCCTCCCTTCCCCCTCCCCACTGAAATCCCTCCATGTGGTTTCCATTTCTGTGATTCTGTTCCTGTTCTAGTTGTTTGCTTAGTTTGTTTTTGTTTTTGTTTTTAGGTTCGCTTGTTAATAGCTGTGAGTTTGTTGTCATTTTACTGTTCATATTTTTTATCTTGTTTTTCTTACTTAAGTCCCTTTAATGTTTCATATAATAATGACTTGGTGATGATGAACTCCTTTAACTTGACCTTATCTGGAAAGCACTTTATCTGCCCTTCTATTTTAAATGATAGCTTTGCTGGATAGAGTCATCTTGGATGTAGGTCCTTGCCTTTCATGACTTCAAATACGTCTTTCCAGCCCCTTCTTACCAGCAAGGTTTCTTTTGAGAAATCAGCTGAGAGTCTAATGGGAGCTCCTTTGTAGGTAACTATCTCCTTTTCTCTTTCTGCTTTTAAGATTCCCCCCTTCTCTTTAATCTTGGGTAACTTGATGATGATGTACCTTGGTGTGTTCCTCTTTGGGTCTAACTTCTTTGGGACTGTCTGGGCTTCCTGGACTCCCTGGAAGTCTATTTCCTTTGCCAGATTGGGGAAGTTTTCCTTCATTATTTGTTCAAATAAGTTTTCAATTTCTTGCTGTTCTTCTCCTTCTGGCACCCCTATAATTCGGGTATTGGAACATTTCAAGTTGTCCCAGAGGTTCCTAAGCCTCTCTTCATTTTTTTGAATTCTTGTTTCTTCCTTTTCTTCTGGATGGATGTTTCTTTCTTTCTTTTGTTCCAAATCGTTGCTTTGAGTCTGGTTTCCTTCCTGCCACTGTTGGTTTCCTGAATATTTTGCTTTATTTCACTTTGGGTATCTTTCATTTGTTTTTTCATTTTTCAACCAAGCTCAACCAGATCTGTGAGCATTTTGATTACCAGGGCTTTAAATTCTCCATCAGATAGGTTGGCTATCTCCTCATTGCTTAGTTATCTTTCTAAGGCTTTGCTTGTATTCTTCCACTTGGGCCATAGTTCTTTGTCTTGGCACAGCTGACAGGTTGTAAGGGGGTGGGGCCTTAGGTATTGACGGGCCAGGGCAACCCTCTTTGCTGCTCTGCAGTGCTGCCTGTAGGGGATGGGCCAGAGAGGGAACAGTATGACTGGCCTGCTCCTCTCTAGCACACTTTTCAACGAACTCTTGTGTGAGACTGGGAGTTTCTCCCACCACGGCAACCCCAGCCATAGCCCGCAGTCAGCTCTGAGTCTCAGTTTCCCCTTAAGTCAGCCCCTCCTGTGCAGTGCCAAGCTTGGCAGCCAGCCCTGCCCCCAAGGGCTCGCCTTGGTTTTTCTGAGTCAGCCTGCACGGATCCCCTGCCTTACCGGTTTGGTTGTTCTGGTTGATTCTTTTCTTTAATTCCTTGGTTGTCGGAGTCCCATGCAGTTTGATTTTCTGGAGCTTTTGGTTGTTTACTGATTTTAGATTGGTTGTTATCCTCCTTTTGGTTGTGCGAGGAAGTAAAGGGTTTCTACCTACACCTCCATCGTGGCCGGAACTCCTAAAGTTTCTTAACATGACACACAAATTCCCATGACCCGACCCCTGAACCCTCTCCAGCCTCATTTTGTGCCACACCCTGTGCTCGCTTCATGCATATAAACCTCTCTGGGTCCTTTCCCATCTCAGGTCCACCGCAGCACTGTTGCCTCTTCCAGGAACATACTCCCCACCCCTACTGGGTTCTAATTGTGATTCACATTTCAGCTGAAAATTACTTTTTTTTGAAGAAAGACAAGCTTAGTTGCTTCTCTTATTTGCCCCTTCAGTACCAAATTCTTCTAAACAATCTTTACACTGCTAATTATTTACCGAATGGTTTATAACTACTAATCCTCTCTTCTCATTGTGAGAGCCAGAAGGGAGAAACCGTTCTGTTTTGTCCACCACTTTCTCTCCTGTGCTGTGCACACTGCCTGGCTCATGGCGTGTGCTCCACACATGTCACCACTTTCTCTCCTGTGCCGTGCACACTGCCTGGCTCATGGCGTGTGCTCGGCACATGTCACCACTTTCTCTCCTGTGCCGTGCACACTGCCTGGCTCATGGCATGTGCTCGGCAGATGTTTGCTAACTGGCTTCCGAAGCTCCTGTGAGGTGAGGTGTGACAGTGTATTAATTTCCACTTCTCTCTCCTACAGTGCTTGGTATACAGAAGGTGCCCAGTAAAAACTTATAAACTGATACATGAATGATTTAAAATTCCAGATTATATTTATTTTCAAAAAAGAATCTTAAAAAAGACATAAAATTAAAGCAATTATCTTTATTAGGGTATGTTTACTTTCAAAAGGGGAGATCACAAGGCTAACTAGATTAACAAAACAAATATTTAAATATTCAGGGCCCGTTTTTTCTGTTGTTGAATTGTATTTATGAAAACTGTTCACTTAAAGAGATCTTAGTTTTTCCCCCTACCTTGCACTTTGCTTTTGGGTAAAGACTTTTTTTTTTATTGTAAAAATGTTTTTAATATGAGTAGTTGCTAGCTAGTACATTTTCTTTATTGTCGGGCAATAGCCTATTATAATTCTATTTGTAGGTGTTCTGTTAGAAACCAAAATCCGTAAGGAGCTTATATATCCTATAAGAAACAGAAATTATTTGTCGCATGGAGTGTTTCCTTAGAAAACTGATGACATAATCTCGAAGCTCAGTACAGAATTTGTTTCTGGCTGTGAAACAAGGATATTGATAGGTGTCTCTTACGTGTGAAACCCTACTGAGGAATTCCCTCCTCGAAAAGCAGAAGCTCACACTCCCTGGACAGTTGCTGACTCCCTACATTCACGGTAGCTGGAAAACACGGCCTGCGTGGCCCAGAGGCTTAGACTGTGATGTCTCTAGCACCTCGTAAGTTGAATGCAATGTAATTGTCAGTAAAAAGAAAGCAAGTCAGGAAAATTTCAAATCTTTTAAAAGCAGGTAAAAACACTACTTTGACCACTAGCCCCAAAGTCCGAAGTTGACTCCACATCTTAGATTTCAGGAAATCGTAAGTAATTTAACTGTTCAGATTTTACTGCGTCTAATACACAAGCAGGCTTCACAGGTTTTGCGCACCTACGTCTGAACTTCTCATGCTCCCCGAGCTCTTGGTCACAGGTCTGTTTTCCCAGCTGCACTAAGTGGTCCTCAAGGGTCCAGCACGGAGTACATATCCAAAATAACTGGATGACTTGGAAATATCTTTTTGAAGAAAGTTTGTGTCCCACCTTAATTTTTACCAGACACTTAGCAAGAAATGTCCAATGTTGAATTATTACTTCAGTGAGAGAACCTGTCTTATGTGTATATAATGTACCGGGAGGACTTTAGGTTATTGTAGGAGCTTGTGAGTGTTCATAGAAAGCAAGTCTTTGTTACACTGTCACCAAAAGTTATTTCCATTCTCCTCCCCCAGGTTATTCCTAATCTTTGTTTGAATGTGTAATAAATACGTTTTTCCTTCAAGTTTCTGATCACACTGTAAACTTTGAAATGACTGTTCTGTTCTTCCAAGGTGTAAACCCTAAGAACGTGTCCTTGACAGCCAGTGGAAAGGATACGAACCCGTGTACTTGGAGTAATCAGTTATTTCCTAAGTCACTGGGACCCATTGGTGCAGAACTTGCTTTCAAAAGGCATAATGCAGGTAAAGCAAGAGTATATTTAAAGTGTAAATTTTCGTTGTTTTTCTTCTGCAGATTTTTACTTTTAAATATATTGAGCTGTCTCCTTCCAACCAAGACACCCCTGGGGGAGCACAAAGGTTTTCCAGCTGGCACTTGAGCACAGATAGTTTTAAGGGAGTCATGTGCCAGGTCACAACTTCCATGTGGATTGTTTCCTAAAACGAATCTGCCTGAGCAAGAGTTTCTGTTCTCCTACCTTACAAAAGAAAAGAAGACTTCTCACTGTTTACCATGGTGTGTTTCCTATTTCCCCAAAGTGTGAAAATACCTGGGTTGCCTATGAAAGGGACAGTTTTATTATTTCGGTGTCAGTATTGAGAAAGTGTTTGGGGAACAAATCCTTATTAAGTAAAGGGGTTTCCAGTTCTCAACTTTCAAATAATCGAAGGAGAACCTAATTGCATTGTTAGCTGACAGATAATTAAAAATCACTTTTTGTGTGTTCACTATATGGTTTTTGGTCTGTAACTTCTCACAGAGTGCAAAGACCACAGTGATAAAGCTGTAACAAGACACTTTTCATTCCTAACTACATGTTGACATTGACAAGGTTCTCCAGCTCTTCCGTCTTTAAAAATGAAAAAGAAAGCAATAGAATTGATGTTGAACACTGTTTGATTTTAGCAATAAGTAATATCATTTGTAGTTACATGAACTTCTTGATAAAGGTCCCATCTTTCTCATTAATAGATGAATTCCTCCCAAATAACTTTTCTTGTATAATCAAAATTTAGATACTAATTTTTTAAAATTAATTATATACAATGAATCATTGTAATTATAACTAACTTAATCCAGAAGAGTATTTTAACATGCTTACGTTACAAGAAATTTTTTAAGGTTTCAATTTATGCATTTTGAGTGATCAATTTAAAGACTTTTATGCCTAAAATTATTATTTGGGAGTTAAGTTATGAATGAAAGTAAAACTCTAGAGAGAAAAGAGATTATTGTGAAATTTCCAACTGTTAAAAATAAAACCTGTTCATGTGCTTCTTAGGTTAATATTGGTAGACATAAAATCGCTATGGCCCTGGCCGGGTCCTCAGTTGGTTAGAACATCATTCTGATGTGCCAAGGTTGCAGGTTCGATCCCCAGTCAGGACACATAAGGAAACAACCAATGAATGCATAAATAAGTGGAACAACTAATTGATGTTTCTCTCTCCTCCTCTCCCTTCCCTTCTCTTTCTAAAACTAATAAATAAGAATTTTAAATTAAAAATCCCTATGGTATTTAGACTCCATTGGTTATATTTAAAGAGATGTAATAGTTTTATTTTTAAATGTCTATAATTACAATATGCCAGAAATCCTTTGGAACTGTAAAACTTATGATGAAAAATTTTAGATATCAGCTTAAAGTATATGAATAAGTAAAGAGGTTTTTTTTTAAAAAGATATAGGTGTTTTCCATCAAAAACATTTGAGGATTACTCTCTAGCAATGGAGTAGTTGTGAGGTGACATCGCCACACTTTGGGGCATTTTGCAAGTTTTCCAGACACGTTGAAGACTCGGCTTACCCGTTTAATAAGTGCAGAGATATCAAACACTGTGGCACTTCAATTACTTACTTTTCCTTGGTTTTTTAAAAATAACATTTCCTGAACGAACTGATGAGTAAGTTAAAATGATAGCACTCCAACTTTGGGTCTCAGAGAGTGGAAGATTGGCACCGAATGAAAGCCGTGGGGACATGAGAGGTGTTTCTCATATAAAGAGTTCCTTCTGGATCTATTCACTAATCATCTAATCCATTTTTCTCTGCTTTTCTTAAAATATTCTCCCTATTCTTCTTTCTTTCCCATCTGCCTTTTCTTCAGAAGAAAGCATAATTAAACCAATTGAAAAACTATCATGCCATGAAAGTTTTCCTGAAAAATTAGAGGACCCACAAGGTAATTTCTGGGCATTATAGATGAGTACAACTTGTTCTTTGAATCTCTTGTTCAATTTTTTTCTCAACATTTACCCCAAATCTTGTCATAAAAGGCCATTATGAAGGCCAAGGTCTCCTGCTTTTAGGAGTCAGATCAGGTCCAGGAGAAGAAGACACATCCACCATCAAGGACATCTTTCTTCAGTAGTTGGCATTCTAGGACTAATTTTTTCTCAAAGAGCTCTATGCTTGTCTTCTTAAATTAATAATGACAGTTATACAAATCAGGTAAATCTATTGAAAAGGATATTTTCTAATTTTGTAAGATATTCCTGGAATTTTTTCAAGTTCTGAAACTTATTTCTTAAGTATTAATCGTTTAAAAGCAAAAGATACCCAGGTTAGTAGAAATGGTGGATTTCCTAGCAAGTTGGTGTTGGTGCTTTAAACAGTGCAGACTGTTGGCTCCACCCAGAAAATTTGCAGCTCACGAGGTCCTTCAAATGACAAGCCAGAGTAATTTAAGAAGACTTCGTTTTCTTCACATTTTGCGTGAGCAGCTTCTTTCTCCAGTAGGAAGCAGCCTCCTAGAACTGTTCAGTGCATGGCTTTTAGAGTCCGGGATGCCCCATTCTGCTACTCGCCAGCCTTGCGACTTTGGACGAGTTATGTAGGCCCCCTGAGTGAAGTCATTCCCCCATCTGTAAAACGGAGGAAAGTGTGTTTACCTGGGTAGTGTTACATGACCGTTCCTAGGATTTCTGTCAAACAGTAAGCCCTGAATAAGTGTTTGCTCTGAGGATGAGGACGAGAGCGAGAGAGATGGTCTGAAGTTGCTACTGAATGTGGTCACTGCCTTGAACTTCCTTTCAAAAAGTCTTTTGAAGAAAAGGACTGACTTGTGATTTAAAATGAGTACTGGAGGGAAAAGAAAGGTCAAAATAGGCAGCTGTGCTTACGCAAAATTCAGCAATGTTAAAAATTGTATAAACTGATAACGTATTTACTGTGCAAAATCCATTAAAGTCTGATGAGGAGTATTGTTGTTTGACATTTGTTGGTTCAAGAGAAAACACTGAGAGCCTACTGTGCACAGCCCATGACAGACGTCAGGGTACGGAAGGCCAGAGTCCATACTTGGGAACAAACAACGTCATGCGAACAGTGCTTCGGTGGTAGCTACCAAATCCACAGGTCTTTGAAGCCACCAGAGCTGTCAGCACTGTCCCACCTTTCTGTGACAGGCTTGTCTCCTTTCTGGCATAGTGAGGCTCCTTGCAAGAGCAGTTGTATTCATTTTTCCTCATATTTCCAGATTGCTCAATTCACTGGGTTTATCCCCAGACTATTGAAACAGCTCCTGCAAAGTCCTGAAGTTACCCTAGTGGCCAGATCCAACCGGCAGTGCCCGTCCCTCGGCCTCTGTGCCTTGCTTGTTATTCGTTCTGTCTTTACTCACTGTAGTCTCTTGAATTTTCAGACCCTGTTCTTCCTACCATCTACCGTTCTGTTCTCTCTGCCCCACTGGTCCGTTCCTTTTCCTTAATGCTGGTGTTCCCAGGAGCTCTGCTCTCGGTCTTAGCTCATTTTGTGGTCCCTCTGAGCTCTCTCCTCCAAGCCCACAGCTCCGTAAGCGCCGTACCTGATCATTCCTGGTCTCCCAGCCTAGTCCACCTCCGCGGCTTGAGTACCCCACAGGCACATATCTTCCCCCAAACCTGAGTCTCCTCATGTTGTTGTCGTTAATCACCTCAAGGTCAAATACACAGGGTCCAGCAGAAGTGAGGCCTGCTCATGTGTGGTTGGTAGGATAATAATGTGGGTGTAATCATTTATAGTTTTAATTTGAACATTTCACCTAAAATGGCATATGGTGTGCTTGAGTGTGATATTGTTATGTTACAGAATTACGTGCTCATGATTTTGTAATAAAATATTTTGTAATGAAGAAGGGGCATTATTTGTGCCGGACCCTGTGGATCTCTTTTTCCCTACCCCTCCTGCCCCATGTGCCCGCTCAGTTCCCCTCCTCTCCATCCCCTCTGTGACTGTTGGTTCAGACCTTTATAATCTCTCATTTCAGCTCTAGCAGTGAGTGACCTGACTGGTCTCCTGCCTTAGATTTCCCCTTTCACCCCACCCCTAGATTGGCCCTAGATTGGTCATCACTAGTAGCGAGGCAGACGATGAGGAGAAGGATGACAGCTGACACCTGCTCAGCACCAGACTCCGAGCCAAGTGCTTTGCATACATGACGTTCAATCCCTACAACAACCCTGTGAGGACAGGTGCACCCTACCGTGATTTTACAGAATGAAGACAAGCACAGAGAGCACTGTAGATGGGGAGGGGGGGCTTCCTGGCAGGAAATGCCCCCGTGCTGGAACTGGAGTCGTAAAAACCTGCTATGTTCAGGGAGAACTCAGCCTCGCGTTCAGATTCTAGCTCAGCCGCTCACTGTGAGAACTTAGGCAAGTTCTAAGAGCCTCAGGGTGTGGATAATAATGTGCATCTACAAGGGTTGTTATATGGACTGAACAGGAATGTCTGTTAAGCCATAGTGCTGTGCCTGAAATACAGTAGCTGCTCAAAAAATAGAATTTAGAATTAGTAGGGGTAGAATTCCATGTTACTGTCTGGTGCTTTAAAATATTCACCTTCTGACAATGAAACTTTATGTGATATGTCACTAGGAAATCTTGGAAGTTATGCTACTTACAATCCGTCAGGATATATTCCTTCCTTTCTCAAAAAAGAAGTGGGGTCAGCTGGCCAGAGGATCCACTTAGCACCTCTCGGTGCAACAGCTTCAGGTAAGAACAAGTTTAGTTACAGTTTTGGGGAATTATGATCAGAAAGGAGCTTTTTAAAGTTTCTACAGTCACTTTTCCCCAGTGAACTTAAATTAGTCTCACATTATTGACAGCAGTTCTAATTGGTTTTGGAAAAATGTCCTGGTTTCCAGAGCTGTGGTTTGAGAGTCCAATAATTGTAAGGGCTACCTCTAATGAAGTGGTGACTCTGCCAGATCCACAGATGCGGTCCTCACAGCGGCCCGATGAGGCCGACCTCCCTTACAGAGGAGGGAACTGGCATCAAGTCATTTGCCTGAGGTCGCACAGCTAGAAATGGCGGGCCTGTGACAGAAACTCACGTCTGTCTCATTCCACGGCGTGCTGCGCTGCACACGTTTTGAGACGTGGGAAGATGCGTTTTTTCAGAGCTTCCTGCCCACTCCCTGGCACAGAGGGAGAGCTTAAAAACGCTGAGACTGTGTGATGTGTCCACTGACAGGCCGCTCCTCTACGGTCCCGCTTTAGAGTGCGGAACAACCGTGGCGCAACTGGCACCGGCTTTTGCTTTGCCGCTGGAGAGAGGGTTTAGTCCTGCGGCCTCCGGTGTTACGACTGACGAGGTCACCTGTGCTGCGCTGGTGAGGCCTATGGCAGCCACGTTCAGGGGTGCATTCCTGAAACCGAGGGTGATGGTTTTGTGCTCGAGCTGACCAGATTTGACAATGAATGTTCTCTACAGTTTTGTGATCTAGAATAGAGATCCTCATTAAAGCACCTAAAATAGCCATTAAGGCAAATAATCAGAAGTTTGATAAGATACCTAGTTGTAGTTTAATTTAAAACTTGATTCCAAAAGTATTCTCATAGCCTATCCTAACCAGGGTCTTCTATTAAAACTCCGGATTAGAGTTGCTAACCTTTAAAGCTCACACTGTTGGAGCTGAAATTGTAAAAAGTGCTGAACTTCTGTAATTTTTTATCTCTTACTGCAGTAGAACTGCTTAAACAATATGCAGTTACCTTATCTGTGAGAAGAATTGCTTCATTATCTCTCTGCTAAAACAGAGCATATAAACATCTTACATGTAGAAATAATTTTTATGAAGCCTTAGATATTTTAAGCCAGACTTCTGAGTTATTGGCCATGTCTTAATAGCAATTTTTAATGTAAAGCAGAAAATCATAATGTTTCAAATTATTTTGTTACCTGAGTACCTGCGCTTAGAAGGTGAAATTGGGTATTTTTAAACATATTTTTATAAGATACTAAGACCTTTTTATATTAGTATTCTGCCATATTATCATGCATATTCCTGTTTTCATTTTTTTAAAGTAAATGCTTTCTCATAACTTCTCATCTCTTCATTTATTCTGCTTATCAGATTTTTCTACAGATGGTGATAGGAGGAAAGGTAAAATAAAGAAGTAAATACTAATGATTTGCGAGTGGTCAGTGCAAACCCTTAGGAAAACACTGTCCTGTGAGAGATGTGTCATCCACCCTCCCACTTGTGTGGCAGTTTCCCACAAGAAAATAAAACCAGGTCATTACCATGTTTACTCAACTATTTCCCCTTCTCTCGTAGTCCCCCTTTCCACTTTCTCTTCCTCACTCTCAAATTTTGAGGAAAAAAAGTCATTAACTTGTTCCTCCCTCCCCTTCTAATCTCTCATCCCGAACCTCCTGCACCTCCTCATCCCCCGCTCTGACGGTAACAGGGACTCAGGAGTGACTTCTTTCCCATGCAGCTGCCCACTGGGGCCCTGTTCCCGTGGGCTCTGTAGACATGAACTCATTTAACCCTCCCAGCGACTCTTACAGAAGGTACTACGGCGGGCGGGGGGGGGGGGGGGGCAAAAGTAGGTTTACAGTTGCATGTGGAAGTTTATTCTTATATTATTATTCATTATTTATTGTGTTACTTCCCATGTGAAAATCTGTAAACCTACTTTTACCCCACCCTGTATTAACTAACACATTGCATACCGCTCACGAGTTTTCTCTTTTTCCACACTCCATCTGTTATGGACCTTAGATGTCAACACACTGTCTTGTCCACATCAAATGAAGTGATCTCATTGGTGGAAACCGTGCAGGTCAATCTACAAAAAACTATATAATTGCACGAACCCATAAAGCATTACAGTTACATTGTATTTTGGTCATTCGAATAGTCTTCATCTTCAAGTTCCTGGCGCTTTTAGAAATGCCCCCTCTCAGAAAAAGGAAGGAAACCAATGAAACTGATACAATTCTGGAAGTATTTAACGATGATTTATCAGATATTCCTAGTGAGATGGAAGATGCGGATGACTGTTTTGACGATTCCGGAGATGATCTGTAGTTATGATGATTTAAATAACGTGCAGTTTGCCCAAAAACGTGCGGTCCCTGGTGTATGTCTTAGAGATTTCTATGCGGTACACAATGTGTTAAGGTCTCCATTTTATGGAGGGTTTTTTTCTTTTTTGTGTCTTGCTAACAGTTGTATAGTACTGGCACTGATTAAACTCTTAACGAGAGGAACCCCTTACCATTAGCAGACATTTTCTACGAGAAGTTAAGTGCCCTTGATAGATACATGCAGTGTCACCACAGATGCACAGCAGGATCAGGGGTTGACTGTCTGGAGTCCAGGAGCGCTGAGGTGCAGGTCGTGGCCCAGCTAAGGCACAAAGCATTTCTTGCCCTGCCATGGGACCTGGGCTCCTTTTTCCGAAGACTACATTTTTGACCAAAGGGTGCTTGAATCCTAAAACGATTATTTTTCAGAAAGGAATCCTAAATGTCAACGTTTTGCTTTCTTGGCAAAATGATTCCTTCTTTGAAAGTCTACAAACCTTGGTCTGGACACAGTTTCCTTCAAATGCATTTAGGGCCCAACTTAAGTTGCCATGACCTGGGAAAACCTGTCTCTTTTTGTACTGTTCAAGCCCCTCACTGCCCACCCAGTATTAGCCTAGGACTGTGTCTCCTTTCCGCTGCTCTGAGTCACTGGGCTCGTGGCCTGTCGCCTCCCTCCACTCCCATCGCCTCACAGGCTGTCTCCTCTGTCCATGGTACCATTTGACGGCAGACCTTGGGGGAGCTCACTAACTGAACAGACCAAGGCCTGCCCGTGTTCCAGTTGGTCAGAGCTAAAGAGCTTTCCCTGGAGCACTTAACTGGCCCTTTTAGATACTTAGTCCCTGCCTTTGTTAGGTAGCTTTCTGCTAGCTTTACCGTTGAGAATTTTTAAACGAGTTAAGAGCAGGATGAAATGGCCTGCCAAACCACCAAAGGGAGAGCGCTTGGCCTCTCTGTCTCAGCCAGACCACACAGCAGGCAGTGCTTGTCACCAGGGTGGTTCCTCACTTCATGCTTTGTTCCCTTTAAGCCGAGGTTAGCAGCACACCAGGACCCACATGCTCCCATAACTTCCTCCTACGTTCCCAATTTTACAGTGAAAGTACAAAGAAAAAACAGGTAAACCACACAGGTAGGGTATATGAAATGGTCAGACCCATCTCAAAACTCACTCAGAGTTAACTCCAAGAACGCCAGTGCCACACGGTGTGACAAGATATTTAAATGTCAATAGAAAGCTCAAACAGCCCTCCTCAGAACACCTGATACCTAGCCTGCAGTCTGAGGAAGGAGGGGTGATGGAGGAACTGCAGGCATTAAAGTCCTCTGTAAAGTGACTTACTGCCTTACCATTTGAGATGCTCAAGCAGTTTGAACATAAATTGTTCAGATAACAAATGTTTAATAATTTGAAATTTTGCACAATTTTAGTAAGCCAAATGTATGAATAAAACAAACCTTGTGATGGAAGGTTTGGGGTCCTAGGAATGGCTTCCCTTTTAAAGGGATTCTGTTATCATCCATTCTTTTTCCCAATAAAAAAAATTTAATTTTTTTGACTCTAAAAACCATATTTTAATGTTTAAAAAGAAATCTAACACGTAGTTCCATGAAGCCAGAGCTTTCCAGAATTCACAACTCTGTGTGCACCCTTCTGTAGTTATCCTGTGTTTGAATATCATTTAGATGTTAACTACAATGTAATTTTATAAAGTCACAAACCCTGTGGGTATTGCCTATTGAACTTGAACTTGGTCCTTGTAGTTGGGTGCTACCTATCTAAACATGATGAGCAGTTCACGAACCCAAATAGGAACAGAGCAGCAGTGTCAAGGGTGTAAACCAGAATTAATGGCTCTGAAGCTACTGAAAATTCTAACTGGTGTCAACAAAATACTGCACTAGAATTTTCAGCTTTCATGTTTAAAGAAACTCTTAGAGACTACTGAATTAATCTTTTAAAGATAAATTCAAAATCTCCCCATAAAATGAAAGGATGAATCACTGGGGTTTGAATTAAATTTTATCAAATAAAATTCTAGTTTCTGATCCTGATTTCTTTCAGAATATACCTGGAACACAAAAACTGGTCGGGGGAAATGTTCAGGACCTACTTACAATCCTACAGCCAAGAATCTAAATGTTGTGAACCGTGCACAGCCAGTTCCCTCAGTGCATGGGAGGACGGACTGGGTGGCCAAGTACGGAGGCCACCGGTAGGAGTCTGGTGCGGCGGCCCCTGGGACACGTCCGCAGATGTCTGCTGCTGAGTTCTGGAAGAATGATGTAATAGTGGGTACTTTGAAGAGCAGAAATTGTTTTCCTATTTTCTTTCCTAGAAGTGAAATGCATTTTATTGGCTTCGCTGCCCGAATATGGGTAGGACCAACATTTAGTTAGGACTTTACAAAGTATTGAATAAACTATTTGCCAAAGCATCAAGTATTTGATGTACAAGTTAATAGACACTAAGTCCAAGAAGCTTTTGTTAAAAATGCTCCCAGGCGTGTTTAGTGTTTTAGTTTTCGTGTGTTGTATATTTGCATAAACTACTTAGTATTTCATCATCTGGCCTCGGAGGGTTTGTTATTTTTTATAGCAGTTAGGTAGACCACGGGTGTTGTGGGCTGTCGGTTTTAGTTCTCACTGGCCAAGGCTCTGCTCTACCACTTTGACAATGGCAGAAAAACGGTAATTGATCATTCGTGTTTCCATTTTGAAATTACGGAAGCAATTACAATGCCAATCTTGAGCAGGATATCTTTCTTAGAAATAACTTTATGTTTAACATAGAGATTTCAAAATTATGCCACCTCATTTTAGTGGGAGAAGAACCCGTTGTGTAATTTTGGCCAATACAGCTGCGACGAATTTGTGCTAAACATCAGACTCAACGGCTTGACGACTCCTAAATGAGCCAAGGTTCTCCCACGTTCACATCGAGAAAGTTCTGGAAACTGTGATGTGTGTTCACCGGAGTTTCAAAACCCTTTTGTCCCCTTGCTCCTCCCGGACTAAGGGTGCGGGTGCCTGCTGATTCCCCAGCGCTCATTGTTGCTTTGACTCAGCTCCGACCTTCACACTCGCTCTGAAGAGCAGGTGCATTCAGCTCTTGTGGCACTGACTTCGCTCAGCGCCGTTTTGTCTCAGTTTTACCTCTAAATTGGTATTTAAAGTAGACATTTTGAACTTAGGACAACTCTAAACCTGCCATTTTATGGACTGGACGTTAGTACTGTATATTCTTTTCAAAGAACAATGTTATCAACTGCTGATAATTTTATGTATTTTATGATTTGTAGTAATTGCTAATGCAGTTGATGTCATCTTGTGAACATTACCCAAAGGCACATTATAGTAATAACATGGTATTTTTGTACAGAAGACTCAGCTCTCTTTGTTGAAAATGTTAAAATCTAAAGAATTATTTATGTTGTTGGTAATGGTCATATTTGTACTGTTTTCAATTACTGTCTCAAAGCTAAAATATTCTTTTATGTTGCTGGGACTGTTTAAACACTGGACAGATATTAAAATCAATATGCTTAACTACTACCTTTTCTGTACACTTCTAAACTTTGTACTTATTCTCTGAAGCCTATTTGTTGTTTTAATTAGTCAGCTTGGTTTGTTTTTTAGCAGTTTTATGTTTATGTAAAAATTGCATGGAAGGTAGAGTTTCCATATTTGCTCTCTCATCACCTCCTCCTCAGATTTCCCGTTGTTAACATCTTGCATTAGTGTGCGACATTTGTTACAACTCACGAACCAGTACTGACACACTGTTAACTAAAGCCCATAGTTTACATCAGAGTTCCGCCTTGTGTTGTACATTATAGGGGTTTGGACAAAAATGTACAACATGTGACTACTTTACAGCGCTGTACAGAATGGTTTCACTGCCCTGAAAATCCCGTGTTCTAGCTGTTCGCCCTTCCCTCCTCTGCTCAAACCTCGCAGCCACTGATCATTTATTTGCCTCCGTTTTCCACGATGTCACACAGTTTGCCTCTTTCACTTACTAATTTACATTTAGGTTTCCTCCATGTCTTTTCTTGGCTTGATATCTCATTTCTGTTTATCACTAGATAATACGGCATTGTCTATTATTTACCGGTTCTTTTATCCATTCACCTACCGAAGGACATCTTGGTTGTTTGCAAGTTGTGGCAGTTATGAGTAAAGCTGCTGTAAGCAGTCACGTGCACGTTTCTGTGTGGACGTCAGTCTTCACCTCATGGGGGTGAATTCCAAGGAGCATAATTGCTTGATCGTGTGGTAGGAATGTGTTAAGTTTTGTAAGAGAGAGTCAAACTATCTTCCAAAGTGACTACCATTTTTGCATTCCCACCAGGGATGAGAGTTCCTGTTGCTCCACATCCTGGGCATCATTTAGTGTTGTCAGTTTTAGATTTTGGCCATTTTAATAAGTATGTGGTGGTGCTGCGTTGTTTCGATTTGCAGCTCCCTGATGACATATGGTGTGGAGCGTCTTTTCACATGCTTATTTGCTATTTGTATATCACCTTTGGTAAACTTTGCCCATCTTTAAGTTGTTTTCTTATTGTTGAGTTTTCACAGTTCTTTGTTTATTTTGGTTAACAGATCTTTATCAGGTATATCTTTTGCAAATATTTCTTCCTGGTCTGTGACTTGTCTTTTCATTCTCTTAACATTGTCTTTTTCAGAGTGTAAGTTTTTAATTGTAATGAAGTCTAACTTATCAATATTTTGTTCCATGGATCATGCTTTCTTTTTATATATATATTTTTTATTGATTATGCTATTACAGTTGTTCATTTGCTTCTCCCCTTTATTCTCATCTGCCCTGTACCCCCCCAACATCATTCTGTACCTACCATTTAATACTTCTTATAACCTATACCTTTTCCCCCATTCTCCTCCTCCCACTGATAACCCTCCATGTGGTCTCCATTTCTGTGATTCTGTTCCTGATCTAGTTGTTTGCTTAGTTTGTTTTTGTTTTTTTAGGTTTGGTTATTGATAGTTGTGAGTTTGTTGTCATTTTACTGTTCATAATTTTATTCTTTTAAAGTCCCTTTAACATTTCATATAATGAGGGCTTGGTGATGATGAACTCCTATAACCTGACCTTATCTGGGAAGCACTTTATCTGCCCTTGCATTCTAAATGATAGCTTTGCTGGATAGAGTCATCTTGGATGTAGTTCCTTGGCTTTCATGACTTGGAATACTTCTTGCCAGCCCCTTCTTGCCTGTAAGGTTTCTTTTAAGAAGTCAGCTGTTAGTGAAGCTGTTTAAGAAGTTAGCTGTTATAGAAACTCCTTTGTAGGTAACTGTTTCCTTTTTTCTTGCTGCTTTTAAGATTCTCTCCTTATCTTTAATCTTGGGTAATGTAATTATGATGTGCCTTGGTGTGTCCCTCCTTGGGTCCAACTTCTTTGGGACTCTCTGAGCTTCCTGGACTCCCTGGAAGACTATTTCCTTTGCCAGATTAGGTAAGTTCTCATTCATTAATTTTCAAGTTTTCAATTTCTTGCTCTTCTTCTCCTTCTGGCACCTCTATGATTCGGATGTTGGAACGTTTAAAGTTATCCTGGAGGCTCCTAAGCCTCTCCTCATTTGTTTTGAATTCTTGTTTCTTCATTCTGTTCCGGGTGAATGTTTAGTTCTTCCTTCTGCCTCAACTCATTGATTTCAGTCCCAGTTTCCTTCCCATCACTGTTGGTTCCCTGTACATTTTCCTTTATTTCACTTTGTCCTGTATTTTGTGATCATACTCAACCATTTCTGTGAACATCCTGATTACCAGTGTTTTGAACTCTGCATATGACAGGTTGGCTATCTCTTCATTGCTTAATTGTATTTTTTCTGGAGCTTTGATCTGTTCCTTGGTTTGGGCCATATTTTTTTGTCTTGGCACATCTGTTACATAGTAAGGGGTGGAGCCTTAGGTATTCACCAGGGCAAGACAATCTACTTCCCTGCATTGTGACACTTTATGTGGAGGAGGGGCCAGAGTGTGAACAATGCCGCTTGCTCAGCTCTCTGTTGACTTTCAGTCACTTCCTCTGCTACCTGCAAGCAAATTGGGCCCTCCTGGTGCTGGTTCCCGGGTGGGTGGTTTTGTGTATATTCTAGGATACTGTGGGTCTCTCCAACAAATTATCCTGTGAGGCTGAGAGTTTCTCCTGCTGCGTAAACCCCCACAGATTTTTTTCAGTCAGAGGTTTGAGGCTCTATTTACTCACACTGGAACCCTGGGTTGGGTGGTCTGTCTCGCTCCCCAGTTGTTCCTCCTGGCTTATCCACATGCAAATGTAAGACCACCCAGTCCTACAGCCACTGCCCTGCCATGAGTCCTCTCTGCCCCGGCTGCCTGTCTCTGCCCCTCCTACTGGTCTGGATGAATGTGTCTTCTTTAACTCCTTGGTTGTCCAACTTCCATACAGTTCGATTTTCTGGCAGTTTTGGTTATTTTTGTTTTTAAATTTGTTGTCCTTCTTTTGGTTGTGCGAGGAGGCAGAGTGTATCTACCCACACCTCCATCTTGGCCAGAAATCTCATGGATCATAATTTCAGTGTGATATGTAAAGAGTCATCACCAGCTCTGGCTGGTGTGGCTCCATTGCTTGGAGCATCATCCCGTGGACCAAAAGGTTGTGGGTTCAGTTCCTGGTCAGGGCATGTACTAGGTTGCAATTTGGTCACTGGTTGGGGTGTGTATGAGAGGCAACCAATTGATGTTTCTCTCCCTGCCTTCCTCTCTCATGCATCAGTGAGCATGTCCTTTGGTGAGGATGGATAGGTAAGTCAGTTGTCACCAAATCCAGGGTCACCTATGATTTCCTGCTCTAATTAGCTTCTAGGAATTTTACAGTTTTATATTTTGCACTTAGATCTATGACCCATTTGAGTTAATTTTTGTGAAAGATGTAAGTAAAGTGGATGTCTGTATTCTTTTTTTTTCATGTTGATGTTCCAGCATCATTTGTTGAAAAGACTCCCTGTTGAGCTGCCTTTACTGCTT
The DNA here is from genome assembly GCA_007922815.1 of Macrotus californicus. Classification (NCBI taxonomy): domain Eukaryota; kingdom Metazoa; phylum Chordata; class Mammalia; order Chiroptera; family Phyllostomidae; genus Macrotus; species Macrotus californicus. The sequence goes on from VMDR010003364.1 coordinate 25,557, forward strand.
TGTCAAAGATCAGTTAACTGTATACATGTGGTCTGTTCTGGGCTCGGTTCTGTTCCAGTAATTTACGTGGACCACAGTCATGATCACTATAGCTTCAGTAAGTTTCGAAGGCAGGTGACGTCAGTCCTCCAACTTTGCTTCTCTGCTTCATTATTTTGTTGGCTACTTTGGGTCTTTACTGCTCCATATAAAGTCTCGATTAGAATCAGTTTGTCAGTATCCCCAAAATAACATACTTGGATTTTTATTGTGACTGCATTGAACCTACATCCCTGGGAAGACTGACATCTTGACAATGCCGAGTCTTCCTGGCATGTGCACAGACTCCCAGATGTCTCCTTTGACTTACTTTATCAGTCTTTGTCACTTTCTTCATGTGATCTTACACATATATTAGTTTTAGTGCTAATGTGAACAGTATATCTAATTTAAAATTTCAATTGTTCATTGCTTATATATAAGCAAATGATTTTTCTGCATTAATTTTGTGTCCTAATACCTGTTGTAATCACTTATTAAATCCAGGAGTTTCTGTGAAGTTTTCTACAAAGCAACCAAAAAGTTTTATTTCTTCCTTCCCAATCAGTGTACCTTGTCTTACTGCACTAGCTATGACTTCTAGTACAATCTGAGTACTGCCTTCCTTGTTCCTGGTCTCACTGGCAATAACTAGTTTCTCCCCATTTAGTAGGATGTTAGCTGTAGTTTTTTTGTAGATGTTCTATATTAAGTTGAGGACGTTCCTCCTTATTTTTAGTTTGCTGTTTTTATTATGAATGGGTGTTAGATTCTGTGGAATGTTTTTCTGTATCTATTGATATGATCATTGATCATGTGATTTTTGTTTCTACCCCATTGATGTGATAGATTACATTAACCGACTTTCAAAATGCTGAACTAGTTTTCTATACTGATATAAATCCCACTTAGTCATGGTACATAATTCTTTTTATACATTGTTAGATTTGATTTGCTCATATTTTGTTGAGGCATTTTTGCATCTATATTCATACAGGTAAATAGATAGATTGCCTAATGTTAAAAGTTGGTGAAAGTGGTAAAACTAGGTAAAGGGTATATGGATGCTCATGAGTATAATTGAAACTTTTCTGTAATTTGAAAATTTTCAAAATAAAATGCTAAAATGAAACAACATAAATATGGCCCTGGCTGATGTGGCTCAGTTGGTTAGAGCATCATCCTGTAACTGAAAGGTTGTGCATTTGATTCCCAGTCAGGGCACATGCCTAGGTTGCGGGTTTGATTCCTGGTCCAGGCACGTACGGGAGGCAGCCAGCTGATGCTTCTCTCTCACATCAGTGTTTCTCTCCCTTCCTTCCTTCCTCTCTCTCTAAAAGCAATGAAAAAAAAATGTCCTTGGGTGAGGTTAAAATAATATTTTTTAAAAAACAACAAATAAGAAGAAATGATTTGTCATAAGTATAAGAAATTGATATAACCAGAGTATGAAGTTTTTGTCAGAAAACAGGATTAGAGGCCTAAAGCAAATGAGTATATGGATAACACAGTAAACAAAGTTCATCCAATGTATGTAATACACAAAATAAGGAAAAATAGATTCTTCTCAAACACACATAACATGCACAAAAAGTTGACTTTATATTAGGCCTCAAAGAACATCTTAAATTATCAAGTGCAGAAAGATGTAAGTCACAACTTCATTCTATAGTGTAATAAAACTAAAATAAAGAGTAAAGGTATGCCCCCCAAATCTGTCCACTTAACAAGTTCAAAATTATTGTTCTATACACTTAAAAGTCAAAGGAAAAATTAAAAAGTGAAAGATACCCTTTAGAAATGAACGACGATAGACCTCTGTATTAAAACTTGTAAAATTCAGCCAAAATAGATGAGAAAAAAAAGCCAAGGAGCACTAAAAATATGCTGACTTTGAGCAGTTAGGTTACAAAACTAGAAAAAAGAGCAACAACTTAAAATTTAAAAGGAATTAAAGATAAAAGTGTAGAATTATGAAATAAAAGATTTCACCCTGGAAGCAGCAAGCACTATCTAGCACCCAGATCGTGGTTTCTAAGATCTTGGGAATGGCTGGCTCCACGACTGGGGCATGAAATACACCAGATGAACTTGGAGTGTCTGACAGGGCCAGAAAGTAAGGGAGTTCTGGGGAAAAAAAGCAAAATATACCTACATTGATGGGTTGTGTCAAGGGAACACAGGAGCCAAGCTGAAAGAACTCCCAATGGCCAAGGCTACAACAATTTGAACAAGAAAATTAATAAAATATTGGATTATAACCCAAAGTAGAAAGTATGCATGAACCTATAATGGTAGGTAAGTGAATGAATGAATGAGCGGCAGAGAAGAGATAAATGATTCATGCAGCAAAATTCCAAATAATTTATGTAGCTACTCTGCCCTCCAGGAGGTGGAGCACAACTTCCCATTCCTTCAGTGTGGAATGTGCAGAATGACTTCCTTTCAGAGAATACAATGTGGGAAGGGGAAAAAAGAATAACTCCCAAGAGGAGAAGCCTGATGAACAGTATACCTCATCCAGATGATCAAGGTCAACATCAACACTAATGTGTTACATGCAGCCTTAACATGATGAAAATGGCATTTACCTCTGTGGACTGCCTTCTAAAAACTTATAATCCCAGGCTTACCGTGAGAAAAACACTGGACAAAGTTCAAGACAAATATACTCCACAAAATCAGTACTCCTCAAAACTGTCAGCCCTCAAAAACAAAGAATGTGTAAAGTAGTCACAGCCAAGAGGAGCTTACGGAGACATGACAACTAAAAGTAATGTGGTATCCTAGATGAGATCCTGGAATAGAGTAAGATATTAGTTAAAAAATAAGGAGATGTGAATGAAGTATGGACTTTAGTTCATGATTATCAATATCAGTTCATTGTGTTGCAACAAGATATGCTGCTGAAAAATGTCACTAATAGGGGAAGCGGTGCAGGGTGTGTGAGAACTCTATCCTCAACGCTGTTCTAAAAATAGTGTATTTTTGGTCTGGAAGGACGTTGGTGTTGAGGAGAATACAACCACCACGTCTTCCTGCGCTTTGACAAAACCTCAGCCGCGTGGCCTCCTGGCCAAGCGTCTGCGATTTCATCTTGTCGGAGCCATCCTGGTATCCCTGGGGGTGGCAGCTTCCTATAAATTTGGTGTGGCTGAAAAAAGAAAGAAGGCATATGCAGATTTCTACAGAAATTATGATTCCAGGAAAGATTTTGAGGAGATGAGGAAGGCTGGTATCTTTCAGAATGCAAAGTGATCTTGGAATGTGAAGAACTTCTCAGGGTGAATTCCATGGAAGGCTGTCATTGACCTGTGTTCCTGAACTGTGAAACATGAATGTTTGAGCTAACAAAAAGTTTCTTTTGATAAATAAACAATTAAAAAATAAAATAAATAAAAAATAAAAATAGTGTATTTTTTAAGTAGATTTGAGTAATTTCTCTGTTCAACAAATATTTATGAAGTGCCTATTATGTACTAAATGTGGTATATATGGCAGTGACAACACAGTCCCTTTCCCTGACCTCACCAAATGTACATTCTGTGGGCAGACATTAAACAAACACACTAAAATTGATAGTCATCCCTAGGTATCCATGGGCATTGGTTCCAGGACCCCCCACTGACACCAAAGTCCGTGGATGCTCAGGTGCCTTATATAAATGGCGTACAAGAATGCATGCCGTTGGTCCTCTGCATATGTGAGCTTCCAACCCATGGATTGAAGATACTGCTTTCAATCCGTGGCTGGCTTAATCCACAGATGCAAAACCTGGGATATGGAGAGCTGACATTATTGAAAAAAATCCATGTACAAGTGGACTTACGCAGTTCAAACCTGTGTTGTTCAGTTGTCAACTGTATTTGCAAATTATGAGTGCTATTGAGAGAAATAGGGTGTTGCAGACTAAAGGAGGGATCTAAATGTAGTAAGAGATGATTGAATGATTCTATGTCTAGGAATCTAATTATACTTGAAATATGCCTGTGCCTGCTGGGTAGAGAATGAATTACTGGGTCACAGCATGAAAACAAGGAGTCCAGTTAGATTAAAAGATGGTGACACTTGGACTTGGGTATTAGAAATGGTATGGAAAAGAATGATTGTGTCTGTTGATAGAAGGCTATTCGTTTCTGGTGTTGATCATCTTTGCTGCTTTATAGAACTTTGCCATTAGTTCTAATAGGTTTTTAGTTGCTTTTCTCGGATTTCCTAGACAGACAATTGTACTAACTACTTTAAATGTTTAACTTCTTTCCTTTGCACTATTAAATTATGCCTCATTTATTTCTCTTATTGTATTGCTTTGTCTGTTGTCTTTAGAACAATGCTGAATCTTGTCAGTGATGGCAGCAGCTTATTTCTAACTTTAACATAAAGACATAGGACTGGATAAAGGGCAGCTGACAAAAACCTATGGCAAGTAATATGCTTGAGTGAATCAATAGAAGCATTTACATCAATGACAGAAATTCATTTTGTTCAGATCGATACCTAATTTAAAATATGTATGAAAAAGTTCCCATTCATAATAACAAAACTACAAAATACCCTAAAATGATTTTAATAGAAATGCAAAGAACTACATGAATAAAGCTCTAAAATAATGCTTTAAGGTATTAAAGAAAAAAAACAAATTAAATGATGAGACATGCAATTTTCCTGGAATGAAGACTAAATATTTTAAAACTCAGAATTCCTCCCAAATTTATCTATAATCAAAATCCCATGTAATATTTAAAATTAAAAGGCCTAATTTTAAATTTATCTAGAAAAGTATGTAAATTAAAATCTGAGCCCTGGCTGGTGTGGCTCGGTGGATTGAGTGCTGGCCTGCGAACCAAAGGGTCATCGGTTCTATTCCCAGTTGGGGCACTTGCCTGGGTTGCAGGTCAGGTCCCCAATAAGGGGCATGTGAAAGGCAACCACACATTGATGTTTCTCTCCTTCTTTTTCTCCCTCCCTTCCCCTCTCTCTAAAAATAAATAAATAAAAATCTTAAGAAAAATCTGAAAAGTAACAATGACACAACTGCCCTACCAAATATAAAAATTCAGTCCTTTTATACAGTGACCGGTACAGTGTGGCACTGAGCCAGGAGGTAAGTAGATTTATGGAAGAGACTAGAAAACCCAGAATCAGTCCCTAATACGGAAATTCAGTACCTGGTTAAGGTGGCATTCCAAAGCAATGAATAAAGGATACACCATTCGACAAATAGTAAGAATTTTATTTTACACTCTTAAAACGCAGAATGCTTTCCTAAAGAAGACACAAAATCTGAAAGCCATAAAGAAAATGAGAGAAATTTCTATACAAAATTTTAACTTCTGCATGAAAAAATTACCATAAATCAAGTGACAGATATTTTATTTTCAATATATATAACAAAATATCTTTCTTAGTCATAGACCAACATAAAAAACAAAAAACAAAAACATAAATATATGAACAGGCAGCTCACACAAAAAATATATTATCACTAGTTAATAAATGAAAAGATGCTCAATAACAGCAAAATAGTTAAAACAAGCAGATACTTTGGCTTAGGTCAAGGGTTGGCAAACTATGGTCAGTGAGCCAAATTCAGTCCATTGCCTATTTCTGTGTAGCTGGGAAACTAAAGAATGTTTTTTAGATGATGCAGAAGAGATTCATTCTAAAACAAAGTCAAGAAAACAACTGGGTCGGATCATGCTGAGAGGAGATAATATCACTCTCCTCCAAAGTGTCTCCAACTAGAAATGACTGATGAAGTAAAAAATTGTTGAGGAGCAACACAATTTGTGTTTTTTAGGTGTTCTTTGTTGCAGGTAGTCCTTGAACATTTACTCATATTGTTCTGATTACCCTTTTGTTATTGCCAGACGACAATAAATGCTATGTGTTTTTATTTAAAAAAATTTTTTTAAATCAAAACATGGTTTTTAAAAAAATCAGAATGATTACTCTTTTATGTGAAAATAATTTGAATTCAGGTTTTTTTGGTGTACCACAGGACTTGAGTAATTAGTTTGTGTGCCCTGAGATGGAAAAGGTCAAAAATCGCTGCCCAAACAGAAACGACTACTCCTTTTTTCTGTGTCTTCCCAGTAATGTATACCTGCCTCTGCTGTGCATTTATTTCTGTGTTGTCTTTGTTTAGAAGTCAGTCTTCTCCACTAGATTCCATGAGGGCAAGCTGTGGTTTGCTCTTTTTCTTCTAGGACCCATCACAAAATTAGGACAGTGAATACTCAGGAAACTTTGCTGAGAAAGAAAGGAGGGACTTGGCGAGGGCACTGTCAGGGCTGCCTGGCAACGAAGACTCGCCCCCACTCCATCTGTGGGCAGCCGTGGAACTGTCAGAGCTGACCACTGGTGATGCACGTTATACCTAAACTGATCCCCACCTCAGGGAGCCTTGTCTAATGTTAGAGCCCCTCCCCTAGACATGAACACCAAAATTGGTGCCCTTTGGAATCATTACAGGTGAAAGTAAGTGCCACAGTTGTGATTCGAAATCACATCTATAGAGGCCTGGAAGGATGGCAGCTTTAGATGGTCTGTGGTCACACCATCATAAGTGCCTTTAATCATCAGCGGCCAAGTGTTAGTGTGCATGCACATGTATGCACATGTCACATACACATGCATGTCTGGGGGTTTGGAGGATATAAAATATTGACAAGGATGATTAAATACATGTAACTATAATATTTTAATTAGCAACCATGACTACTACCCAAGTGCTAGCTTAGAACTCAAAATAAGTCTTTCTGATGAATGTAGAATAAGTGTTATTTTTTTATTTACAAAAATCTTTTGCCATGCCTCAGCCCTTACAATTCATGACTCAAACATTTGGGGATAACAGGTCGTAACTGATGCTCACTTCCGCCTGGCCCTCACACAACGGGCTATGGGGAAGAAGCACAATGATAACGGGCAGCTCCGTCAACATGCACTACAAGGGCAGCTCTTCACTGCTCAGGACACCCCAGCCACCTGGGGGCGTTCCAACCTTTGTAATACTCTAACTACACCCATTGGTTTTCTCCCATATTTCCCTAAAAGTCAACTTTTTAAACATCAAAAAGAGAATGAAATGTTCTGCCTACTTGGTTTTCTTTGTCCATTGTCCCTAAGACTATACAGGACTAATGTGTAAAAGGTCATAATGGGACTCACTAAGGCTTGAAATCATACCACAGATCAACCAACGGTTTGTAAGCATGTCTTTATTTAAACCATGGATCTGGTGTAATTAAATGATAAAAGTCAGTCACTGACTATGCCAGAGACGACAGAACAGTTTTTACTTTAGGTCTTTGTAAGTATGTGACTTCAGACACTAACCCTTTCACCACCTGAGCAGTGATTAACAGCAACATGTAAGGAAGACCTGGAGTCTCTGGACAAAAGCCCAGCGAGTTGCTGCCATAGCGGAGCTGCCCGAAGACCTCACTTAGACCCTGGCGCACGGACAGAGATGCACAGCTGAGAACGCACTGCTCTGAGCTCTGGGCGCCGCTCTGAGAATGGGCCCTGGCAGACGTGTCGTGTAAAACGAGGAGAAAACCAGGGCTCCTTTCTTTTTGTAAAGTAGTTCACTGCTGATGTGTTTGCATTCTTTACAAGCTAAAAACCTCGCTGCACAGAGCTGTCTCCCACAGGCTTCTAACAGTTCACAGTTGTTAGTCCTTTTAAATGTTGACAGTTAGCGCCTGTTCTTTCCTTTTTAAACCTGAAATTTTTTAGTTGGCATTCACTCTAATCTGCCCTAATCGGTTTTAGATTTTGTCCTATAATCATGAGTTTCTGTGAAGATATTCTCCATAGATGATAATATTCTACTGAAATGCCTCAAGAAGTCACAGGCTGGCCTATTTTTAGTCAGGGATGTTTAAGTCAATCAGAAAAGGGGTACTGGAGGTTCTTCACGTATGTAACAGCATATTAAACTGGAGACAGTGATGAATCAGCTACAAAGGTGATAATGTATTAAAATCATGTTTAAGATATTTGCTTTTATGTACATTTTATAATGAATGCTTTTGTGAAAACAATGCTGGGTGATAGTCTTAGAAAATGCTCATCTGTGCAGAGAATACATTTTCTTCCACTATTATAGAAACAAATTCACAGGTTATAGATGGTATTTTCCAAAAGGACTAATAAAACCTTTTGAGATGAATTAGTATGAGAACATTTTTTAAATAGGCTCAATGTCAAATTGAATGCAACTTTTTTTTTAATACAACACTGGAAAGAAGTACTAAGTCATTTGGCACCCCCTTACCAATATTTTACATGGTCATATTCACTAAATGTTACTACATTTCTGAAGTTTTGCAAAAATGTATTTTATCAGAATGGCATTATTTTAAAGAGTTTGAAAAACTGACATGGTCAGTTCAGAAAATGAATTGAAGTCTGAATAGGGTCATTGCATTTAAAACATATATATATACACACTTGACTGATGTGTGACTTCCACTGTATATAGGTCTTATACGTCATAAACATATCCTGTACCTAAGAATAGAAACATGTTATACCTTTGAAGTCATGCATGGTGAGGACTGTTTAAATCGTTATGAACAGGACTGCGTCATAAAAGACCGTGCTGATCTCGTGTACCCAAGTACTGCAATGAACTGGTCGCTGTTGCTGCTGTACAGCTCACATGCACACACTCAGTGCCCTAACATCCCGAAGGAACTGCTTGTAAGTGGTCCTTCCAATGGTGTTTTAAGGTTACTTTATCACAGACCTGCTTGGTTTTCGACTTCTGCTCTGAGAAATTTTTTTAATAATGTGGTAATGACAGTACATTTCTCTCTATTGTTTCTAGAGAAGGGCTTTTAGTCCACCAGTAACTACAATCAAGTGTTACTTAAATGTAATGCTACCACTCTGTAAACACTGAATTTTTCCTGTGATTCAGCACAGTGCTGCTTCCATCTCTCTCAATGCTGGCATTAGTCACGAGCCCTGTTCCTCCCACAGTGCAGGCTTTGAAGCTACTTTTATTAAGTTATTGATGCAACTGGATATTCTTCCATAATCTGTATTTAAACAAAATTACCTCATTGCGTCATCTTTTCTAAATTCATCTCCATTAAAACTTGCCTTAACCTACCAGATTGCTTTTGCCACCATTAGCCATAATGTGATTGTATGTTTAATTTACTTTCACAATAAACTTCTGTGTAGTGGCAAAAATAAATAAATAAAAAGTAGTTTTATTTTTTTTAAAGATTTAATTTATTTACTTTTAGAGAGAGGGGAAGGGAGGGAAGGAGAGAAACATCAACATGTGGTTGCCTCTCACAAGCCCCAAAATGGGAACCTGGCCCGCAACCCAGACTGGGAATTGAACCTTGGTTCGCAGGCCCAAGCTCAATCCACGGAGCCACACCAGCCAGAGTGAGGACTCCTTTCTAAATCCAACCAATACCAGTTAAGTTGGAGGTAAGTAGCAAATATCCCCTTCTTTTTAAAGAGAGGGAAACGAGAGAGTCCAGAATGAGTTAATTCTTAATGCTGATAAAAACCAAGTGAAGTGAAAGATGCACCGGTACCCAGACAGTGAACTGAAAATGTCAGTGCACCATTGATGTGTCCAGAGTAGAGACCCCCCTAGGTAATTCAGGTTCCAGACAGGTCTTTTAGTTCACGTTCACAGATTAACTAGTTAACCAAAATTTCTTTTTCTATTACACAGTCCTAATCTTAGAAATTCTCACTACAGGCCATTTTCAAAACCAGCTTCAATGCAATGTACAACAAATAACTTCCCCTGGTCCTTAAATTTTTTGAAATGGGTAATCCCTAAATAAAATGTTTAAAAAACTTTCATTTCCCTCTATTTTACTAGTACTCACACTCCATTCTATGTTTCAGACAGCGCTGGCAACAAAGACACCATAGAAAATATTACTTATACTAAACTTTATTTCCACTGATTTTTCCTTTACATAATTTCAAAGTAGGTCTGTGCTCTAAGATAAGCATAAGAACAGATATCCCAAATCTCACAAGAGATGTTTTCTCCACAATGTTCTTCTAAGCAGGGCATGGGGAGTTTCAGGGCCCCCAATGTTGACACCTAACATTTTACCCCTTGAGACTTTAAAGTACAGAAAGAAGAAATAACATCAACATATAAGAATCAAATTATACAAGGGTATTATAAACTCTCATGTTATATGCTACCCATCTCTTTAGGGTTGTAATAATAACGGCTGATATTTTTCTCTGCAAAGTTCAATGTTTTTTTTTTAAGTAAAATGTCTGCATATGTGAAAATGCTGTACTTATTTCTCTCGATATACTAAAAGTAGTGGAAGTTTTAAAATTCTTCGAGTCCAAGGTGGAACGTGATTATGACTGATGGGGTCTATTGAAAAAACTAATTCCAAGTTTGGCAACCATCAGCAAACTGTTGAAAAAAACAAAAACAAATCATCAGGTAAAGAACAGAACTGGCACTTGACTATTTTCTTAAAGGGTTAGGACTCTGAGCAGGTACTTCCATCCCTCGAGGCCTCAAAGGAAAAACATGCCAAGGGTCAGTCTTGTGCTGAGGCCCTAGAGCGGTACAACCTGAGCTGGAGTTCCTAACCCTACTGCCAATAATCCAGAGATGAGAAAAACGGAAGGCTGGAAAGATCAAGGCCTCCCCGTGGTCACAGAGCTAGCTAATAGTAGATCTGCAGCCTCCTAGTTTATGGCTCTTGACCTCGGTCTACACTATGAAACATCTTGCTTGACAGCATCATAACTATGACCAAATGACCAAAGGCAGAGTTGTAATTAATCATTTCTCAAAACAGATTTTTAAAATTCCCCTATCTTGAGGGTCTCTTTACTATGCTTAAGGACTATAGTTTAAAAAAAATCTGGTTTGGATTTTATGATCAGTTAACTAGAAATAGGAATCAACAGAAATCCGCTCCAAGCAACACTTTCAATAATAAAGAGCACCCACATGACTAGGAAGTGTGGAACCCACGCTGAATAAGCTGCGGTCGAGCTTTGCACTGAGGATTCTTCCTCAGTGGGGAGGGGCCAGAGAGCAAACGGGAGAGGAAAACCGTTTCCAGAGTGAGTGAATATACTTCTTTAACTTTCACATTTACATCAGCTCCTGTTTTCACAGCCTTTCCTATATGTGTTTATATCAAGTCACTTTAGTTGATGCTCGGCATCAAGTACGCCGAGACAAGGAAATCTGTGGGTGTAGAGAGTACTACGGGCATTGAACTGAATCTACACTGGCGGAGAACGGCAACAGAACAGAAAGTACCTGGCACCCGCAATTAAGCCCGCAGGCATGAACTTTCCAGAGTGGTAGTATCTCATGCCCATAATGCCAGCCAAGGTTCCAGATGTAGCTGATGGGAAAAAGAGGCAAATTTCGTTACATCTCATATTTGGGAGAACTAAAAGAAGTGACCAAAATTCCACCCATCTTTCAAGGGCCATGCCCTGTCTCTTGCCTCCCAAGTTCAGGGAGCTCCATGCCAACCCACACCCGGTGAGACTACGCACACATTCTAGAACGTGAGGCCCTCCAGCCGGGGCTGCACCAGCCTTTCCTGCCTTATCTCCTACCTCTCCTCAGACATAAATTTCTTAATTTTCTCCAAACTGCTTTTGGGGTTTTTTTTCCTCCTTTTCTTGACAATTCTATTGGGTTGGCCAAAAAGTTCATTTGCTTTTTTTCTGTAAGATGGCTCTAATAGTGCTTAGTTAGTTGTCTTTTAACTTCATTCAAAACAATTTTGTTAGATTGTATTGTGACAGCTGTCATATCAGTGTGCATTTATATAAAAAAATCAAAATTGGTGAATTTTTGTGTAGCCATTTTAATACTGAAGATTTTTATGCGCAACATTTTCAGCATATTATGCTTTATTATTTCAAGAAATATAAAAATGCAACTGAAACACAAAAAAAGATTTGTGTAGTGTATGGAGAAGGTGCTGTCACTGACTGAACGGATCAAAAGTGGTTTGCGAAGTTTCACACTGGAGATTTCTCGCTGGATAGATGGGCAGACTAGATAGCAAGCAAATCGAGACATTAACAGAACAATCAATGTTATACCAACTCAAGAGATAGTTGACATAATTTTATTTTATGGAAAAAACTAAACAGGCTTTTTGGCCAACCCAGTATTTACCCTGTATGCTCTTCCTACTCAATAGCTGTTAAAATACCCACTATGTGTGCCATGCACTGTACTAGATGCTGGAGAACACATCAAAAAGGTCTCCCACGGTTCTTCAAGTCTGATCGAACAAATTTGTGAGAATCACACAAAAACTTAGTACACTTGTATTACAGGAACAATTAATTGTGAAAGGATTTGTTGAGGAAGTGAGGAAGGACTGAGTGGAAACCCAAAAGCAGCAGTTAATGTGCTAAAGGGGAAGGAAGCACATTCCAAGCAAAGGGAGTGACATATGCAAGGCAATGTGCGGAGAGGCCTTGGGAGAAAAGGCCAGTATGGTGCAGAACTCAAGATATGATGAGCAAGGAAGCCAGATCACACGGAGCCTTGAAGGCCATCTTAGGGATTATGGTCTTCATCCTAAGAGCAATGAGAAGCCATTAAAGGACATTCAACTGAGCTGCATCCTGAAAACAGAATTCTACCTGCACCACAGAAAACACACTGTAGGGACACTGGAGCATGCACAGATACCAATTAAGCAACGTCCCCAGGAAAGCAGGGAAAGAGGTATGGCTGGGATGAGGACAGTGGCCGGGGAGACAGAGGAGGGGACAACTCAGGGTGTGCTGGAAGCAGTGCCGACAGGGCTTGCTGACGAGTTAGAACGAGGGAGGGGAAGAGTGCAATCGAGACCTGAACGGATGGAGGACACCAGCAGACAGCACGGGCAAGGACAGGACGTCAGGCTTTGAGACAATCGCGGTGTCAAGCAGACAACTGTGTATATAAGAGGAAAGCTTGGAGGAGAGGGAAACTCGTGAGTCAACTGCACGTTGGTGGTAAGTTAAGGCCTGGGCTTCAATGACATTGTCAAGTGAGAAAGTATAAAGAAGATTTAAAAAGCCAGGCCTTGAGCACTTTAATACTTAATGACATAAAAAAAAAAAAAAAAAAAGGATCCACAAAAGAAAATGAAAAAGAAAAACCAGGAGAGAAAAAAATGGATTGTTATACTGTGCTGAGAGCAAATAACAGGCCAAATAATATGAGGACTACACTGGATTTTGAAAAATACAGGTCACTGGCAGCTTCAGAGAAAGCTACTTATTTCCATGAACAAAGGGGACAGAAATGGAGACTGAAGTGGGTCAAAAATGTAGGAGAGGCGTGGAAACGAAGACAGGAAGTACAATGAATTTATTTAGAGAAGTTTCTAACGGGAAAGAAGAAGAGAAGCGACTGGAGAAGGGAGTGGGGTCACGAGGTCCTTTCTTTATGGATGCGATGAGCAAGCACATCAGTAAGAGGAACCCTGAAATGCAGAGTGTAAGTCAAAGATCGCATCGGCAACAGCGTAGAGCTCCAAGATGGAATGAGAGAAGAGACCCAAAGCCAGGGTGGAGGGACTGGCCCTGGCGAGGAGCCAGAGGACAAGGGAAGGCTTGGATGTCAGTGGCATGAAGTTCGGGTCCCCAGGTGATGGCTGCTGTTTCTTCTTTAGGCAGGCAATGAGGGTCATTCGCTAGAGCGAAGAAGCGGGATCACCAATGGGAACCTAAGTCTGAAGGTCACTCTGGACCTTCAGCGAGGGAGGTGTCAGGCAGAGCCAAGAGCCGGCACCTCCTCCTCTGCCAGCACACCCCAAATGAGCTGTCGCTGCCTTCCCTCCCCAGCCCCGGCAGAACGGTATAAACCACCCTATAAACTACTACACAAACTGTATAAACCATGTTAACATGCTTGTCCCCCCACCGTACAAGTAAGGCCCAGAACTGCATGTTTTCTCATGGTGTAGGTTTGTGGAGATGGTGAGGAACACACCCTCCTAGTAGACTGTCTGACACATGGGTGGAGCTCAGTAAAAATGTACCAAAAGCAACCCTGATAAGTAGTAATTTTCCCTTCCCTGCACTTCTCACTGTCTGTGCTGCTCACAGGGCACTTCAGCAACCCCAGAATCACTTTTTATGTCCCTAATTAAGGTACAGGGTCCTTGAAGGCAAGGCCTATGCCTTCCACGTTTAGCTTACTGCTACAGGACTAACGATTTAAAGATGGGGAAAATGCAATACTGATGAAAATTTAACCCAGACAGAGTGATGCTCAAACAGACAGTTTTTAGTGGGTAATCACAATGGCTAAGAGACATATACTTCCTTTATACAAGTTTAGTACTAACTTCACTGGGTAAATCTAAATTCATGAGGTATAAAAACCTTTCCATATTCTGTACATAAAAAATAAGCAGAAACCAGCAAAATCCCACATTTAAAAACTTCCATAGGATTTGGCAGAAGCAACCTGACACACCCACCACACCTTTGGTAGAGTCTTCTGGATAATTAACTGGGAAGACGGTGAAGCTGACATACCTAGGAAAACCCAAACGTTCCTTGGATCCTGAGAGAGCTGGTAAGCACCCAGGCCTGCTAAACCACCAAAGAGGAGCCCAGCAGCCAGGGATGGGACACTACCTAAAGGAAAGCAAACACATGCCTGTATTACAATGTCAGACATTTATTTCGTTAACAGAATCCACTAGATTTCCCTTCCTGTCAAAGGAAAACAGCAAAGAGAACTCTCAACACAGTTCTCAAACACAAAAATGTTTTGGGGAATTAGCTAAATAGCTCTGGTAAAATTACCAGAGAAATTAGGGTAGTAACACACCATTTCTCCCTCCTCTAATAGGGAGGGTACTTCTACCTAAGAAGGGTAACTACTGCTTATAAAAGCATCCGTTTAAGAAACAAGAAATTATGGCAATTGGAGCTCCATTCATGTATTGCCTTTATGTAGTTTTTTTAGAAGAAAAACTATGATGCCCTTGTATTTGCTGTCTGCACCCCTGAAATCAATTCCATGTCATGTTTGAATGCTATACGTTTTACACATGTACGACATAGGCAACACATACTGTATTTTTATACGTGTGCACACTTATCAGATCCCTTATACATAGTGGTGGTATTACAGCAGATCAGAAAGTGCTTGACATCTCAGCAATTTTGCATTTTTGAGTCTCATATAAAAAAAAAGAAGGGAAGGAGGAGAAGAGGAGGAAGAAGGAGCAGGGCTCCTAAACAGGCCTGGTTAACTCACCAAGGACTATAACCATCCATGGATAAGACCTGGGGCAAATCCCAAGAGGAGGGGGACACAGGGTCAGTGAGTTAAAAGACATGGAGAATAAGAATATCAAAATTCTCGTGTGTGTGTGTGTGTGTGTGTGTGTGTGTGTGTGTGTGTGTTGGGGTGGGGATGTAGATAAGGGGCAGAAATAAACAGACTCTCTCACATATCCCTGCTCTCACATATCTAGGGAACCGATCCACATGGCAATGGTGAATGTAGTCCAGCCCGATTTGGGAAACGGGCAAGGGAGTCGGCACACAGGAACCGGGCCCACGGATCGGTTTTCCCACCATGAAGAACCAGGCCTGCATTGTACCCAGGCTGCTGTGCGGCTTGCTTTTGCTAAAACTCCCTCACCCTGAATTGAGGCAGCAAATGTTTGCTGCATAGCTTTAAAGTAACTTCCTAAAGTCTGTGCTAAACCTCCCAAGGATGGAGTGTAACCAGTTCAACCACCTTTCCCCTTGCATTTGCAAACATTCTTTTCTTTGTAGTAATTATCAACTTCCTCTCCTTTGCTATCTGTAAAAAGTAACCACCTAAAGTGAACCTGTGCATAGTAAATGAGGGCCATCCTCAATATAATGTACCCAGAAAAGCAATAAAGCCTGTCCAGGCAGGGGTTGGGGCCCTCTCTCACTCAGAGAGTGGTCATGCCCTCCCTTTTCTCCACAGGACTTCTGCAGTCCCTGTGAGTTTGTTCATCGCAGCCACAACACACGCACCCCGCGAGGCAGAGTCTGCATCAACAGATCCCATTTAATGAGGAACTTCAAAAAATGAGTGTGTGGAGATGAGAGGCTTCCTGGTACTTAAAGAGAAGAGCACAGAGATGACAGGCACGCTAGGGTCAAGGCTGATGTATGGCAGTTGCTGATAATAACAATCTACTACCACCCCTGCCCAGCATCTTTAGATAAAGAGGCAAAAACAAGTAATTCGTAAGAAGCCTGGCTTAACTCAGCCAGATAACCCAAAGGCGAGTGCAGGAGGAGCTGCTACAGGAATGGCCAGACTGACAGTAAGCCAGCACTCAAGCTAGCGGGCCTAAAGCAAATGTGATTCAAAGGAGATTGCACTTTGGGGACCCTGGGGACTCACTCTTCACCAGGAACAATGTGAAGATCTTAACAGATAAGTAACTACAAACCATACCGGCTTTGGCATACCCAATGATCCCACCAGAAGCAACCAGTGCTGCGTAGCCGAAGCCAATCCAATGTAAAGGCACTCTGAAAAAGAGAGGTAAGAGATCGCTGCCAGCCACGTTTAAAAACACGAAAACAGAACCCCCAGGATCACAGAATGGGACTTCAAAGGTCATCCTTACAGAACAACCCTGTCACGGTAGAAGTGAAAATGAAGCCCAGACGGCAGGTAACTTGCCTGAAGTCACACCACCAGTCAGTGGCAGAGCTGGGACTCAACCCCTGGCCCGCGTGCCTGCCACCCTGCACTCAGTACTGCCCTGGCGGTCTGTTCTTAGAGCCCCTTTCGGAAGGGAAACGCTCTGGTTCTGAGCCCAGGGCTGCTCCGCTCCCACTCGTTATGCACTTACAGCGGGCCGGAGTCCTTCTGCATTGCTCTGTCGCTGACGGCTGGACGGCTGGACGGCTGGACGGGAGGCCTCGCCGGTCTGCGCCTGCGGGGGCGGGATCAGAGGGCGGTTAACAGCAGCGCCCTGGCCAACAGTCAGAAAGAAGGGGTCCGAGGTCCAGCTCCGCCCCTTCATAACTAAGCAGCAACGGGCAAGCCACCCAGCCGCCCGAAACCCCAGCTGCCTTCGCTGTACCAAGAGAATACAATGGCACACCTTTGCCGGGGCTGCTGTGGGCAGTGACTGGGGTGACACGTACAATGAACGTGCTGAACCAATCATTTTTGTAAAAATCTCAATTCCAATCACAGGACCACAGGAAACAGCAAAATTCACTAACCAGCTCTATACAAACCTTTCCAACAGAGAACCAAATTAGGCATTACAAAACTGGAAAGCAAATGTCATCTGTGCCCTTGATTCAACTATTTCAATTGTCCCTTTTAAGGGAGAAGGGTGCTGCTTTTTCCTTTTGCTCAAAGAATCAAACTATGTCCATACTTAACGTTTGTAAAACTTTTAAACGGTCAGTCACTTTTGCATCCAACTCAGTTGTTGGGGCGGGGAAGGGGGACAAAATGCAGAAAAACTCAGGTCATAATTACGACACCACATGCAACCTTACTAAAGCAGCTCCCAATTTCTTAAAGAAATGCATCTGACATCCGGTGAGGCTAAGGCTGAAAGCAACCCGTACCCCTTTCATTCAAACTATTACCTGTGTATAAAAAGAGGTGGCCAGTCATTAACTCAAAGCGGCATTGAGTTACCGAGATTTTTAAGGACATGAAGCAATAAAACCTCCAGGAAACTACACAGCGCTAACCTATTTGCCTCAAGAAAAGGTTTCCACAAGATCACACCCTATTTTGAGGAAAGCAGAAAATGCGCGACTAGAAAGGCAACTACGATGCCACTTAAAGCTCCCGCCTGGTCCCAGGGGACGAAGAGCACGCGGCAGCAAAGCCTCCGACATAACTCCAGAAAGTCAAAACAACTGTATGATAATAATTACCAAGCACCCGAACCGCTTTCCTACAGGCCTGCTCGGATCGTCTAGGGAGTGAAGCCCAGGGGCTGGGAGTACGCGCCGGAAATGTCGTGACCGGGTCTGCGTCCCGGAAGCAGGTCAGGACGAGGGGCGGGGCAGGACGGGGGTGGGGCTAGAGGCGGGGCGGGGCGGGGCGGGGCGTGAGGTGGGGCTAGAGGCGGGGCGGGGCGGGGCGTGGCGCTCGGGTCCCTTGGCCCGGCTGCGGCCCAGTAGCGTCAGCGCCTACCCCAACCAGAAGCCTGGGCGGCTAAAGGCGAAAACCCGGAGTTTGAGTCGGGTCTTGCAAGAGGCTGAATGCGTAGGGCCAAGCGAGTGGTGGAAGCCGCCGAGGCGGGAGGAAGGTGTCTGATGCTGGATTCTGAAGGACCCCATTCATGGAGAGACACGTTACTAGGTGTGAACTAGATGCAAGCAGGCCACCCGGGACGGTCGTCACTGTAGCCCCATCACGTAGTTCGCCTACATCGGGAAGGGACACTTTCTACCTGCACGCAATAGGATGTCCACAGGCTAGCAACTGGCGTTACAGAGAGTGAGGCTCCGTGAGAAGCACCTTAAAGTGGGGAGGAGGGTAAGTTAAACACAGGGTCCGCAGAAGTAAGGCTTGCTTGAGTGTGATTGGTAGGGTAATGATATGGGTGTAATAATTTATAGTTTAAATTTGAACATTTCACCTGTGTGTTATTATGTTATAGGACTACATGCTTATGATTTGGTAATAAAAGGGGGCGTTGTTTGTGCCGGACCCTGTATAATTTACAGCTTCCTCAGCGATGTCCCAGTGCCCACAAGACATCTCCATTCCCTCTCCAGATCTGCTTCTCTTCCGTGCTTTCTCACATCATTCACTCAGTTGCTGTACACTAAAATTTGGGTGTCATCCTTGATGTCTTTTCTTCGTCCCCTGCAAGTATCAACATAGATAATTCTTACAAATACAATATTCAGTGAAAAGGAAATTGAAGCACATACATGCTCTAAAACTTTCCACTTGCAGCAGCTCCTACCTCTAGATATCAGTGTTTACCACAGATGATTCTGAGGGCTAAGAACTTTGAACAATTCCTACTGAAATGGCCAGACCTTCACCAACTTAATGGAAGACTCTTCTGAAAAGGTTAATACCCTCTTGGTCCATCCGTGTTGTCGCAAACCAAAGATGGGACTTGTTTTAACCAGCTGGATGGATTTAGGGATTCGTTTCTCTCTATGCAGATGCAGGCTTCAAACCTTAAGTTATATCCTCCTACATGATCATCCCCCTGCCCTTTAGACTTAAAGAAACTGAACCACAGAAAAGTGAGTGAACTTCCTACAGTCCTAGTCCTTGGTTGAGCTGTTGATTGAAATAAGGTCTATCATAACCCTCAACTCTACATTATGCTGCCTCTTACAGTGTCATTCCTCAGCCCCAAAACACAGTTCTGCGTGAGCAGCCGTCATAAAATATCATAGCAAAGGGTCTCTGAACTGGGCAAAAGAACTGAGAGATTCTCACAACTTTTCCACATTCTGACCAACTTGGACTGATCACATTTATATTCACTTGCCATATCACTTATTCCATGTCACACCCATCACAAAATTTTTAAAAATCATAAATAAAGTAACTGGTTTCTGCTCTATTTCGATTAGTTCCACACATGATTTGTGTTTAGTAATGTTTCTAATGGTATGAACATATTTTGGGAGAAGCTCAGCATTTTTTCCCCACCTGTAACCCCCTCCCCTTTGGCAACCATCAGCTTGTTCTCTGTGTCTATGGGTGTTTTTATTCATTTGTCTTGTTTTTTTTCAGATTCCACATGTAAGTGAAATCAAATAGTATTTATCTTTGTCTGGCTTATTTCACTTGGCTTAATCCCCTCTAGGTCCATCCATGTTGTTGTATATCCCAAAATGTTATTATTATTACTAAGTAATATTCCATTGAATATATACCACATCTTCTTTATCCATTCCTCTATCAATGGACATCTCTATGTTGCTTCCATATCTTGGCTATTTTAAATAATACTGAAGTGAACATAGGGCTGATATAACTTTCCAAATTAGTTTTTGTTTTCTTCAGATAAATACCCAGAAGTGGTGTTGTTGGGTCATATGGCAGCTCTATTTCTAATTTTTAAAGGAAATCTCCATACCATTTTCTGTAGTGGTGGCACCAATTTACAATCCACCAATACATGAGGGTTCCTTTTTGTCCACATCCTTGCCAGCACTTGATTTTTTGACGATAGCCATTCTGATGGGTGAGAGGTAGTTTCTCATGTTTTGATTTGCACTTCTCTGATGATTGGTGATATTGAGCCTCTTCTCATGTCTGTTGGTCATCTGTATGTCCTCTTTGAAGACATGTCTCTTATTCAGGACCTCTGTCCATTTTTTAATTGGATTGTGGTTTGGGGTTTTTTTGGGGGGGGTGTTAAGTTGTATGAATTCCTTATATAGTTTAGATTTTAACCCCTGACTGAATATATCATTTGTATCTTCTCCCATCCCATAGTTGTCTTTCCGTCTTGTTGATGCCTTCATTGTGCAAAAACCTTTTAGTCTGGTCTAGGCTCTTAATTAGGAGCCCCCTGAATGACTACAACCCTGAACCACAAACGTGTAAATGGGGTGTGACCAAGAGTGTGTGAGGAAATGAGTTCCATTGTCAATTTCTAGGTTTTTAGGAGTACTTTATAGCTTTGTTTAAAGAATATCATCCATTCAATAAATGTTTCTCCAAGAAATTAGTGAGATTATGAAAAAATGCCTAGTTTTTTCTATGCTATATGCCACATGCCTCTAGGTCTTCACGTTAGAGCTGTAATAATATGAGCAAAAACATAGCTTGCTTATTACCTGCCAGACACTGTTTGAAGTGCTCTACATACATGAACTCATTTAATCTTCATACCAACCCTACCAACAAAGACTGTTATTCTCCTGCTTTTACACACTGAGGAAATCAAGGGAGAAGGGGGTTCACTGGTGCAAGGTGAGTGCTTGGCAGAGCTGCCCTGGCTCCTTTAGCCTCTTCTCCGTACAGCGACCAGAACAGTTCTGTCACATGGCCATCTGTGCCACTCTTCAGCTCAAAACCGTCCAGTGGGGCTCCCTTGTCTCCTCGAAGGACCTGCAAAGCCCTACACACCCACCTCCTTGCCTTCAGCTGCTGTTCCTCTGCCCTTTGCTCATGCTGCTTCAGCTTCTTTGGTCCCCCCACCCCCCAGCACTGAGCACTCACCTGTGCTGCTTCGTCTTCCAGGAACCCTCTGCCCAGATGCCTACTCTCTCAGGGCCTTTAAGTCAGGCCTTCCTGAGTTATCTTTGTACGATGGCAACTCATACAACTGCAACTCATCTGCATTTCCCTCCACAGCTTGTTTCTCCATGTCACTTACCTCCTAATATGCTATGTAACTTACTAAATGTATAGTCATCTCCCTACTCTAGCGTGTAAATGCCCTGAGAGTGCGGATTTTTATGCAGCACTTAGAACAGTGCCTGGCACGTAACGGGTGAGTAGCTGAATAGATGAGTAGCTGTAGAGTGAGAAGAGAGAGCCTGGTCTGCAGAGGGAAGAATGAAGACAACGTGCAGAGAGCTGGAGACAAACAAGAGGGAGAGGTGGCCCCTTTCTGGGTTCTGGTTCTAAGCTACTAACTGAAGCTTTCGTCCTCTGGGCAGGGGTCAGCCATGTTCTTCCTTTCAGCCCCCAGAATCTGGGACAGTGCCTGGCACGTGGTAGCACATAGATGGCTACTAAATAAACAAACAGAAGGGGAAGACATAGATGGCATATGGGGCATTCTAAATATTGAGGAGTGAATTTGTAATGAGAATATGTATCAAAGCAGGCAATTCAATACCTAAGATGGTTTAAACTATATGCAAACTATACATTCCTAGGAGAAAAAAGGAAACAAAATACACCTGCTTCTTTCAAGATGAATTGCATATTTTAGTATGAACTGTTAGCATGTGGGAAATGCAATGGCCTTTACGTACACTAACAGGCAAGATCTACCGGAGGTCACAGAGCAGAAGGGCTCACAGAGGAGAATTAAAATGCTCAAATCACATCTTTAAGCTTAAAACAATGGGAGAAGCAAGGAAAAGAGATGGGATAAATAAATAATCGCCATAGGAGAGGCTCTGAGCCAGGTGGAAGAACCATGCTACCTAATCCTGCATCACAGTATTCGTGTCCCCCACTGGTGTCCACCTTAGTCTTCCTCCTGACAGTACTGAAGACCAAAGGTTTGGGCAAGGAGAGCCGCAGAGGGAACCCCACCAGCATCCGAGCCATGACACCACTTGCTCAGCAAAGGGAGGCAGGCACAAGTGCGCCTGGTCAATAGCCGCACTTGGCCTGCTGCCCTGCAGAAGGGCGGTGTGCTGTACTGCGTAATCACGTAGTCAGACCTTGGTTCTCAAACATGTCCCATCCCGAACAACTCGGTTCTCGACCAGGTGGTTCACAGAAAAAACGTCTTGGTTGTTGAAGAGAA
The DNA here is from genome assembly GCA_007922815.1 of Macrotus californicus. Classification (NCBI taxonomy): domain Eukaryota; kingdom Metazoa; phylum Chordata; class Mammalia; order Chiroptera; family Phyllostomidae; genus Macrotus; species Macrotus californicus. Next base: position 48,029 of record VMDR010003364.1, read on the forward strand.
CTTCGGTTCTCAACCCGACCACCCTTGTATGCTGATGCTGCAGTTCACGTTTTGGGAATATTTGGTGCTCAGCTGTCTCATGTAGGTTTATGACCTGTGAATACTGGGTATCTCAGATCTTCTTTTCTATCTCTTTAACACATGTTCTATTTAGTATGAATACTTATCTTAACCCATCTTATGAATTCTGCCTATGTTTAACAGACCGTTTACTAACTTATTTGTGCTTTTATCTTAAAAGCTTTCCTCTGGTTTACAAATGCGGTAATCTTTAATAGAATCAAATGTTCTCAAAAGTGAATGTGCATTCCAACTGTCTTTTTTTTCAATGCCACATAAAAAACTCTGCTGCCTTTGTTGTAGCCCAAGTAGGATGGTGCAATCTGAGCGTCTTAGTTAGACCATCGGCACTCTCATTCAGGAGCAAAATAGAACTCCTAGGAAAAGCATTCAAGTGAGAAGAGATAAACAAATACACTTGGTGACTGGGCTTTGCACATCATGGTGGCTCAAGGTAGAAGGTGACATGTAAAAGAACGGGTTTCATTAGACCAACCATGAGCCACGCAGCTGAAGGCATGAGAGGGGAAGGCAATGGCAATGGGCCTATCATAAGTGTCAAAAGGAACCAAAACAGTTTATAAATGAGTTGCATTGAAAACACAGGAGGCCTGGCTGATATGGCTTAGTGGATTGAGCGTGGGCTGTGAACCAAAAGGTTGCCAGTTCAATTCCCACTCAGGGCACATGCCAGGTCCCCAGTGGGGGCCACGTGAGAGGCAACCACACATTGATGTTTCTCTCCCTCTCTTTCTCCCTCCTTTCCCCTCTCTAAAAATAAATAAAAATTAAAAAAGAAAACAAAACATGTGATGGGGAAAATATTTGCAAATGACATGTGGTAAAACTTTAATATCTGAAAGAACTACAACTCAACAAAAGGACAAAGGACTTATATAGATATTTCTCCAAAGATGATATACATATGATCAATAAGCACATAAAAGATGCTTCACATCATTAGTCATTAGAAAAATGCAAATCAAAACCACAATGATATATTACCTCATACCTATTAGGATGGCTATAATACGAAAAGAACAAGTGCTCATGAGGATGTGCAGAAATTAAAATCCTTGTGCCTTGCAAATAGAAATGTAAAATAGTGTAGCCACTGTGGAAAAGTTTGGCAATTCCTCAAAAAGTTAGATCCAATTACCATATGATGCAGCCATTCCACACCTAGGTACGTACGCAGAATTTAAAACGGGCACAGGCTTGTATGCCAATGTTCATTATTCACAGTAGCCCAGAGGGGAAAACCTACATCCATTGACAGATGAATGGATAAACAAAATGTGCTATGTACATACAAGAGAATACTACTTAGCCATAAAAGGATGGGGTGCAATTCTGACACACACTGCAACATGAGTGAACCTTGAAGACACTGAGTGAAATGAGGTATGTACAAAAAGACATGATTGTATAGTTCCATTTATGTGAAATGTTCCAAATAAGCCAATCCATAGAAACAGAAAGTAGGCTGGAAGTTACCAGGGGCTGAAGGGAGAAGTGAATGGGGAGTTACTGCTTAATGGATATAAAATTTCTCTCTGGGTGATGGAAATATTGATGATAGGTTGATAATTAATGCCACTGAATTGTACACTTAAAAATGGTTTACATGGCAGATTTTATGTTCTGTATACTTAACCACAATTTTAAGAGGAAAACTGTCATGTTCATGCAAAGCGAGACTGAGAAAGTATCACATGTTGAAGGAGTCCAGAGAAACAAGGCAGCTAAATGCAACGCCGTATACTGGATTGGGTCCTGGAAAGGGAAAGGACCTGGTGGAGTAACTGTTGAAATTCGAAGGCTGTAGTTTGGTTAACAGTATTGCAGCAATGTTCATTTGTTTGATGAACGTACCATGGTTATATAAGATGTTAACAGGAGAGGAGGCTGTGTGAGGGGTCTATGGGGACTGTGATCTTTGCAACTTATTTGCAAAGCGAAAACTATTCCAAAATAAAAACTTAAAAAAAAAAAATAAAAAGGGCTAGAGCAGTGAACTTTAAAGCCCCTGCCAACCCTGGCAGCCTATATTCTGATCCGTAACTCCCTTTTACTTACTCTTTAAAGCTCTGCAGAGGTGCTGAGGTTTTCCACAAACCAAAAGCTACAAGTCAGTGTGAGGAAAGGGCGGGGGAGAAGTACTAAAGACCATTTCTCTCCCCTTACTGTCTCCTGCCTCCCTGCTTGCTTTCTCCCCATCTTTCCTCTCTCATGTCAGAATCACGGCTAGTGGAACAGGAAGTAGAAAGACTTATTCTTCAGGCTTTAACAGCCTCACTGAGCCTAGAACTCCCCCTTCCTATTTTTAGACCAGTCTCACACACTTTTATTACGAGCACCTCATTTCTAGCACGACTTTTGCTGCCGTGGCTATGATGGTGGCCGAGAGCACCAAGATTCTGGAAACCTGGACCCAAAGGATCTAAGGAAACTGGAATCAGATGGAAGTTTCCCAACTAGTTTCTCTGCACCGGGAAAGAGGATGAGGCTCCAAACAGCAATGAAACCCCATGGATGTTGCCATCCTGAGTTGCTAGAAAAATTCTGACGCCACAGATTCCAGTTTACATACCTAAAAACCCAGAAGTTTTATATATATCCCCTCTCAAAGTCGGACTCACCTTTTATAACCGTACCAAACTCACAGATCTCACCTTTTTATTTCTTCTGCCACCCCTGCCCACTTTGAAATCTCAGACATCAAGGTAAGAGACATCTGTTGTCCAAATGACAAAAAATGGTCCTACTGCTAGGATGGTAATGGCAGTAACAGCTGACCTTTGCCGAGCACTGACAGTTTGCTAAGCACTGTTCCAAAGGCTGTACACGTACTGACACATTTGACTTCCAGAACGATCCTGAGGCAGGGAAAGACTCATCTTCATACAGAAGTAGGGAGAGGAGCCAAGGTTTGAACCCTGGCCACCTAGTTGCAGGGCCCTAGCCCTTAATCATTAGGCAGCTCTCCCTGTATCTCTTTTCTCGTATCAGAGATTAGACAGGAGAATAGTAATTACAAAGCAACTCCCTAGTTCTCAAAGGAAACATGTTCTAAATAAAACGTTTTCTAAATGAAAGAAAACAAAACAAACTCCACGCATAATACCCCCAAATCTTAATCTATTTTGCAACTGTCAAATTTTTAAAAGGTCAGCCGTTGACAAAATAAATGACATTCTGAAGTTTAACTCTGTAAATCAAGAAGCACGCTAACTTTGGCTGTTTAGCTGAAATATGCAAGTACCTACCATCTATGGGAGTAGGTATTTTATTAACACGGGTTGATAGAGCAACATCAACCTAACGGGAGATGATGCTGCACCGCCACTGACATCTAGTTTCATTAACAACTTGTCAAGTCGAGTGACAAATTTATGGATGGTGGTGGGAAGTACAAATGGGAACAGGCTGATATGCTGGGGTAGCACCAAGCTCCGAGGCCAGAAAGGACAGAGGGTGCATGGTTAGGGAGGCAGTGAGCTGACAGAGTCAGGTCTGACACACAGGTCTCCCAACTCCCTTTCCAAGGCTTTCTGCAAACACTCTGGGGAGCTAACAGTCACTCTTCTGGTTTTATCCTCCTAATCAATCATCTTCACTTTCGATGAGATGAGCTCAAGGAAGTAACTAGAATTACTCATGAGCAATCATGTCCAGTGATGTCATGCAAAAGCAAAGGGAACAGTTAGATATTTTGAAGACTTCGGGACTCCACACTTTTTAAGAACACAAACATACAATATACAGTCTAAGGATTTAAGGATTAATCTTACCCTAAGATTAATGAAAATGAGTTGAGGCGGCTAACATGACAGTTTCTTCATTTCAGTTAAATGCTCCCACCAATAATTAACAGCTGACGGGAATGTTATCATATGCATTATATTCAATCCTGTTGTAATATGCATTTTCTAGACACTGGAATTAAATATATGGAAGCTTCATCAAGTAACTTCTTTATAATAAGCTGATCTCACATCATTATTCTAGAGAGAATGGCATAAAGGATATATTATTTGTAGCAATTTTCAATCTAACAACTCTATTCAGGGAATGTCCATTTCTGGGTAGACATAATTTCCCCTATTGTTCCTGAGGACACCCAGAAACGATGGATATCATCATATATAGATCACATAATATAAAATTCAGAAAGGTGGAGAGAAGGCAAAGCAACTAAGGACCTCAGAACCAGTGGAACATCATGGTAGGAAAAAAAACTGTGGCCTCCCCCCGCAACCCAGGGCAGCAAAGGCCTAACTAGAGCCTCACCTTTCACCCTCAAGAGGCAGTAAGGTATCCCACCCTCCAGCTGGTTGATGTCAGAAAAGTAGGGACTCACTCTCTCATCCCCACTGGCTGATAACAAGTCCCCCCTCCACCAGTGTCAGTGGTGGCCCTGCTGAGATGCAGAGCTCCCTCCCACCTGCTCCCAGCAGTAGTAAGTTCTCCCAACCTACATAGGAATATTTACAGGGGCCTTGGTCATAATTTCTAAAAAACTGGGAACAACCGGATGTCCTTCAACAGATGGTTAACATGTAATGTAACTGTAGTATAACCACATTGTAATTTAGAGTATGCAATAACCTGAATCAATCTTCCAGTTATGCTGAGTGGGGAAAAAACCATGCCCTCCAAATGTATAATCCATTGATTACAATTTCATCAAAATTAGAGATGAAGAACAGATAAGCAATTGCCAAGAGTTAAGGGGGCAGGTGTAGCTACATAAGTACAGGAAGGAAGCAGCTCTGAAGGATGTGAGGGATCCCTGTGGTGATAGAAATGTTCTGCCTCTTGATTGTATCATTTCTACATCCCAGATACAATATTTTACTGTAATTTCCAAGATGTTACCATTGCAGAGGACTGCGTAAAGGGTACATATTTCTATATATTATTTCTTATAACTGCATGTGAATTTACAATGATTTCAAGATAAAAATTTGAATTTTAAAAAGAAGCAAATCTGCTATTCCTTTTAGAGTCCTTGCTAATGCAGAAAGGCAAGGAAATAAAAGGTATTCAGACTGGGAAAGACAACACTGTCTATGTTCACAGATGCCATGACTAAAAGAATCAGGAAAAAACAAAAACCCTAGCTTACAGACATGACAAACTCATTTTCACCGGGGGCCACATCAGCCTCATGGTTGCCTTCAAAGGGCGAAATATAACTTTAGGACCGTATAACTGTAACTACTCCTTAACTGTTAAGCGAGCTGTTCACTGTTGCCAGGCCAGATAACAAGGTTCCGGGCCGGATGAAACAAGGTGGAGGGCTGTATTCGGCCCGCAGGCCTTGTGTCTGCCGCCTGTGCCCTGGCACTAATTACAGCAAGGTTGCAGGGTACAAGGTTAACACACAAAAGTGACTGCTTTCCTACATGCCAATAATTAACAAGTGGAATTTGAAATTATAAACACAACACCATTTACATGAGTAAACCCCTAAATAAAACAGGTATCTAACAAAATTTGTTAAGATCTATATGAGGAAATCTACAAAACTCTGATGAATCAAATCAAAGAACTAAATAAATGGAGAGATAATCATATTCCACATTTCTGGAGAGGAAAACTCAATATTGTCAGGATGTTAGTTCTTATTAAAATACTTTTAAAAATTTTTAAAAAGATGTCAGTTCTTACCAAATTGATCTATAGATTCAATGTAATCCAAATCAAAATCCCAAGTTATTTTATGTATATCGACAATCTGCCTGTGAAGTTTACACGGAGGGCAAAAGACCCCGAATAGCAAGCACCACCGCAGAACAAGGTTGGAGAACTGACGGCACCTGACACTCAGACTTACGATAAAGCTGTAACAAGACAGTGTGGTACTGGCAAAGACCAGACCAACAGATCAAGGGAGCTGAACAGAATCCGTAAACAGAATGCCACAAACAGAGCTGATTGACCTCTGACAAAGGCAACACAATGAAGCAAAGAATCTGACAAATGATGCCAAAAACATGCAAAATAAAATCTACACACAAAAACCTTTCACAAAAATTAACTCGGAATGAATTGTAGATCTCAAGATAAAATGCAAAACCATAAAACTCCTATAAGGTAATGCAGAAGAAAACCCAGATGACCTTGGGTGTAGGGTTGTTAGATATGATCCATGAAAGAAATAGCTGATAAGCTAGAGTTCATTAAAAACTTCTGCTCTATGAGAGAGTACCATGAGAAGACAAGCCACAGATGGGGAGAAAATATTTGCAAGGCACATCTGATAAAGGATCATTACCCTAAACATACAATTAACTTAAAACTCAGTGGGAAAACAATCAGACTGAAAAATGGGCCCAAGACCTCTAGACACCTCACCAAAGATACAGATGGCAAGTGAGCACATGAAAAAATGTGCCAAATCATGTCACTGGGGAAATGCAAATTCAGACAAGGAGCTACCACTGCTACACCCGTAGTAGACTGGCCAAAATCCGGAACACTGTCAACACCTAACACCAGTGAGCATGTGGAGCAACGGCCTCTCTTTGCTGGTGGGAAAATGGTACAGCCACTTTGGAAGAGTTTGGCAGTTTCTGACAAAAACTAAACCTACTCTCACAATACAGTCCAACAATCATTATGTTCCTGTTTACCCAAATAAGTTAAAAATGTGTCTGTCCAAAAACTAACATGTGAATACAGCAACTTTATTCATAACTGCCAACACCTGGAAGCAAGATGTCCTCCAGCAGCTGACTAGTAAACTGGAGTGCTTATATAGGACAGAATATCATTAAACACTAAAAAGAAGTGAGCTGCCATGGCTGCCATGGAATTGAGCATCAGCCTGGAAAACCAAAGGTCGCTGGTTCGATTCCCAATCAGGGCACGTGCCTGGGATGAGGGCCGGGTCCCTGGTTGGGGGTGTGTTAGAGGCAACCGATCAACGTTTCTTGCCCTCTTTTTCCCTCCCTCCCCTCTCTCTAGAAAGAAGTAAAATCTTCAGAAAGAATTTTTTTTAAATAAAAAGGAGCTGTTAAGCAATAAAAATGATATAGAGGAAACTTAAATGCGTATTACTAAATGGAAGAGGCCAATCAAAAAAGGCTACAATCCTGTCTGATTCTAACTGTACCACAAATGGAAAAGGCCAAACTGGACACAAACAAAAAGACCAAGGACTGTCAGATGTGGAAAAGAGACAGGCAAACAGCTGTTTTAGGGCAGTGAAAACACTCAGTAAATTTTACTAGATATGTCATTAAATTTGTCCAAACCTACAGAATATACACCGAGAGCAATCCCCTGGCCTGGCCGGTGGCTGTTGACTGGAGCGTGGTGCTGCAGCCAGAGGGTGCAGGGCGACTCCGCTGGGGCACACGCCCAAGTTGCAGGTTGGCCCTCAGGCTGGGTAGGGACAGTCTCCGATCAGATCACAGCCAGGAGGCAACCCATCGATGCCTCTCTCTCGCCCTTCCTCTCTTTCTAAAAGCAATTAAGAGGGTGTCCTCAGGTGAGGATTAAGAAAAAAAGTGATTTCCAAGTTACACTGGATGATGTCACTGCAGCTTCATCCTTGGTAAAAATGTGCTGTTTCTGTGATGCTGACAATGGCAGGGGCTGCAGGGGGACTGGAAAGTCTCTGTATCTTCTCAATTTTAGAACCCCAGAACTACTCTTAAGAAAATAGTCTTGAAAACAAAAACCAAAAACCAAACACCAAACCTTTCTTCGCCTTTGTTTACAGGCCTGAAGCAAGTTAACAAAGGGGTACACTGGAATGTCACACACGGTTTGGCTCACTTCCTAAACGATTCCCTCCTCTGAAGAGAGAGGCATTCCCAGTGTCCACCTGTCGGGCATCGGATTTTGCCAAATCAGGAGGGATTCAACATGGGCCCAGCTAAATAAAACCTACAAATCCTCTATTTCAAGTTGTCTTTTCCAAACATCCAGTAATCTATGAGGAAAGAAGGTAGGAAATGATGACAGTATTATCAACAGGCTGATTTTAAAACTACCTGTTAGATTAGCTACATGAATTTTTTTATGGCTTGAAATGGACAAAAAAGGAAATGTCATTTTCCCTGACCTAAACTCTCTTACCTACCTCGGTAAAGAACGTGTTCAAGATTTTTGTGACTGTTGTATTAAATTACATTATTTTGAGAAAGACCTTTATTTGCTTTGCACAACAGTAAAAATTCTATTACGCATTAACATAATATGTATGTCATGATACATACTGCCTACTAGAAAGTTTTGCTACTGTTTAAAAACCAAAACCAAAAAGTGGCTCAGTGACTATTTTTAAGCTGTACATTTTTTCCAAAAGAGGAAATTCCTAGCTTTTGCTTGGCAGAAAAAATTAAGTTACATTTGAAAAGAATGACTCCATCTAAAAGGTATTTTTCTTAGGAGAAATTTGAATTCACTGCACTCTTCGTATTTTCTTCTTTTTTCTCTTCTTTTCCAACGTTGCTACCATCTTCCTTTTCTTGGTCAACACCAGGCCACTTCCTTCTGTTGGCGTCTTCCTGACGCCAGTGAAAGCACATTTCTTTCTGCTAGGGTTTGACTGCCTGCCTTCCTCCTGCACTGCATCGCCAGACTCCTTCTTGCTGCTTTCAGACTGTTCTTCACTTACTAAAACACAAGACAGTGCACATATAAGACTGTTTCTCCCCACTGGAAAAGAATCACAGGCTGACAATAAAGTGAAGTTATCTGGATCTCCTTCACTTCAATAATTCAAGAGGTAACAGATTATCCTATTTTTTAAAATGACCAATTTCATTTACCTAGAGAAGGCTCTGCAGCTGGAGGAAGGCGTTCCTTCGGGGCTGTCACGCTGTTTAGCCACACTCCAAGACATGTCAGCCTGGCGTTAGTATTTACTTCACAGAGTAAAGATGGGGGAACTTTCTAAAACGAGAGAGAAAAATTCGTAACACCATGGGGGAATTTTAAATAATTACTTTTCTTTTTCTATAACCAACTCCTTAACTCAAAACACTGTATTTTCTTGAGAATAAGATATGGTGTTTAGAAAAAATCTATTACCTTAATTCCTGGCAGGTGTGGCTATGTCCTTCACAGAGCCAACTTCTGACTGCTCAGAAACTGCACATTCACTAAGCAAAGGGACCATGTCTTGTTTACTTCTAGGTGTTAACAAAGAACCGTGCACAAAGCAAGCACTTAACAAGCCATATTCACAGAACAAGACTGGGAGCGGGAGACCATCGAAGGGAATTTAATATTCCAATGACCTGGTTCAAAAGTACTGTTGGTTCCACAATTAATCAGGAATTTCCAGTTTTTTTTCTTTTTTTTAGTAATGGCAGTATTTTATCTAACAAAATATTACAGAGAACATCAACATACAAAAAAGAAGAAAGCAGAACCTCTCTAAAAAGCAGGAGTTCTGGGATCCTGCCAGCTCAGATTCACCAACGCCAACCCAAGGCAGCTCTGTGGAACCCTAACTTTAAACTCGTGAATATCAGTCACACCTGGAAGACTTTTAAAAAGCTTGTTTCAAGATCTCTGACAATGACCCTCAGGAAAGAATCCCATCTCACTCAAGGCGACAGTGACAGTAAGACCTGCATCACAGTGCACGTGACAGAGCCAGGACACTGACCTTGTCCTCTTTAAGCTTCCACATTTTGATGAAACCATCACTTGATGCTGTAACAATAACATGATGCTCTGGAACTTCAAAACTGAACATGTCTTTTACCCTAGAATAGAAATATTAACACCGTAAATGCACCTTTCTTCAAATAGCATGATACTGTCATAAGCTTCTATGCACACAGGCTCTTGATTTTTCAGTAACTGTGCTTCACTTCCCATGAATCAATGAGTCATTTTTCAGGGTCTAAATTGTAAGATAAAACTAACTATTAACTATATCTTTTTAAAAGTTAAAGAAATGATGATGATGAGATTATAATCAGGCTATCACAAAGGAAATAAAGATACTTAAAACAAAGCCCCTCACCTCTAGAAAATACAAGTTCGGTATGGAAAGGACAGACAGACAAAAAGATGAATCAAGGCTTCCTCCACTACATTCATTGCTCTCATTCCAGTGCCAGCAACCCTAGTCTAAGTAAGCTACTTATTATCATTTTTGTTCTGAATTATGAAGTAGTATAACTGGCCTCTCTGCTTCCATTTTTGCCCCCTAACAACTTGTTAAAATGTTAATCAAATCATGTTACTCCTAGGCTTAAAATTCTACAAAGCTAGGATTTGCACTGGAATAACACAGGAAAGGAGGAAGTGACTGGGAATATTTGTGAAGCAAGAGTGACCAAAATTGACAACTGCTGAAGCTTGGTGGTGGGTATATAGGGGCTGCTTCCTTAAACTGGTCTATTTGCCTTTAAACTTTTCCAAAATAAGAAATTAACACAACAGAATCTGCAAAGGCATTTAATATAAAATCAAAGCTTTTCACTATGGCCTACAGGGCTATGCATCACTTGGCTCACTTTAATCTATTAACACAGGTCTTCTGTTCCTGAAATGCACCCAGCACTCCCCTCCCTCAGAGCCAGTGTGCCTAAAGTTCTCTCTTCTTTTTTAAAAATAGTTGCTTTTTTATTTCTAAGGTCCTACTTCTCCTTCCCTGATAATGTTGCCATATTCTGAGTGTTTACAAAGAGAGATTTCTTAAAACCAAACTATTATTTAAAAAATTATAACTAAGACTTAAGATGTTCAGCATGCAAACACAACACATTCAAGTATAACTCTTCACATTTCCACCTTTTTCAAAATTATAGTGGAAAAAGTAGGGGCAGAGTGGGATAGAACCGGGTCTGAATCCCAGCTCTGTTGGCTGACAGTGGGGCCATCTGGGCAGAATCACGTAACCACGTACTGAGACCAGGGTCTACCCCCAGAAACACAGTGAGCAGTGAGAGGTAACAGAGACAGGCACAACACAGAAATCTATAACATCCTGTATTTCTTCTGAAGGAAAAGCAAATGGGGTAATAAAGGGGGAAAAAGCAGACAAGGAGAATAAAGTAAAAAGGCAAGAGTGGGCAGAAGCAAAGCTCAAGACTGTTTAATTTTTTCCCCATTCAAATATGGTTCATTTCAGGCCCTGAGACTAATGAAATTATTGGAAATGTACTACGTGCACATGACTAGTCCTGACGACAACTTGGCCCCTTGTGCATTTCCTAAAGCCAAGCCATTTTCACCATCCTCTTAGGTCCAAGTATCATATACATGCAGATGCCCATCCCTGCAGCTGTTCATAAAATCATGTATCCTGCTGTGTGTAACTACTGCACATAATGCTTGAGACTGTACCCATATATACAATAAACTGGTAAAACAAAAAAATACCTGTTTTCATGAGCTTTAAATTCACAGAGACACATAAATGACTCAGTATCAAAAAACCTCACAACTTCTTCATCTCCTCCCACTGCAAGGACAGAGTCCTGAGAGAGAGAAAAAGAACGAGTGACGCAGGATGTCCCGCAGCTCCCACCGCCGTGCACACACCGAACTCACGCCGCTCATTTCTGGTCACTTACAGAGAGAAACGCAACAGAAGACACTCTCTTTGCATTTGTGATAGTGCCAGTAACAGACGCCGTGTCAAGTCGATAGACATCTATTTTATTTAGTATGACAACTATGTACTTCTCTCCTTTTGGGGACCATTCCACTATGTGGGCATCTGTAAGTTAAAAAACAAAATCTTCCATTTCATAAATAAAAAACAATCAGAATAATACTAAAAATAGCAAGTATTTATACTGCACATTTTCGTATCTGTTATCCTACTGAATACTCAACAACAAACATGACACATACTTTGCAAGTTCAATTTTAGACAATAAACTGGGTTCAGAGAATCACTACAGATTATAGGGCTGGTCGGTGGTAGAGCCACAAGATTCCCAACCTAAAATGAAAGAAGTGACCCAAAGCATTTGCTCTCAGAGTAACCAGCATCATACAGGCAAATGAATGTGTGCATGCATGCCTGAGTGTTAGTGTGTGTGTATTCATATTCTACCAAGTAGTCATAAAACACATTCCAAACAAAAATACTCACTTTGTTTTATATTTTTTATGAATGCTGATCTTCCTTCCACAAGATTCCAAGTTCTACAAAACAAGAAGCTCACTTATGGTGTAGTCACACTTTTACAAGGCTTTAAGGTAAGCATGAAGAAGACTCTCTCAAATGTCAATTTACTAAATATGTGGCTATTGAGAAGAACTGCCGTCTTTCCTATAGCAACAGCTGAAATATTTATTCTCAAGATTAACTTGTTAAAGGGGTATTCCCACTTCCCTTTCATACATTTCCTTGCACCGCAGTATTGTGGTGGGCTCCTGTTGTACTCGAAGAAAGACCACAACTAAGTAAAGATGCTACTGGGCACTAGGACTTACCTTAATGTCTTGTCTGTGCCCACAGAGAGGGCCAACTTGCCAGACGGGTGAATAGAAAGAAAGGTCACCTGTCCTCTAAAAGGAAACCAACAGTTAGCCTCAAACTGACTGGCACCCGGAGACCACCAGCGAGAAAGGGCAGGACTCACTTGTGCGCCTTAATCGACTTCAGGCACTCCCATTTCTTTGCATCCCAGACACAAATGAGTCCGTCTTCCGCCCCACTAATTAAGTGCCTGTTGCCATGGAATTTCAGGCAAGTTATTGTGCCTGTGGAAAAACAAAATAGGCAAAATTAATATTCAAAATTATTACTCTGAATGCAAATTTCTGGTTTGAACGCTATGCTAAAACATCAAAAGTGTAAGTATTACAAAACTGAACACTTAAGTGGAAAAATTAACTTTTTATTATAGTAGTTTTAAGCCTGTTCAAATATTTTCAGTAGTTTCTTCGGTTTTAGAGAGAGATTTGAACTGACCAGTTCACTTTCTTGCTCTACATTCCCACAGGCATATGTTTAGGAGAGAGCTGGTTAGACTGAGAAGTCAAATGAAACTAACCAGCTAGCAGCTAACCTGGGCTAACAAGCTGAAATGTACAGCCATGTGACTTCTACTTTCTAAACAGTTCGCTACCAATCGTCCACATTCCAGAGCTGTTTTTTTCTTTTTAAATCCTCACTGAGAATATGTTTATTGATTTTAGAGACAGGAAGGGTGAGAGAGAAACATCAATGTGAGAGAAATATCGATTGGTTGCCTCCTGCACATGACCCGATTGGGGATCAAACCCACAACCTAGGTATGTGCCCCGACCAGGAGTCAAACCCACAACCTTTTGGTGCATGGGACAGTGCTCCAACCAACTGAGCCTCCAGGCCGGAGCCCAGTGCTATTTTTAATTCAACTTGTACACAATTCTCATCCACTGTCCTAAAAACTGAGAATGTTAAACTTTTCCACTATGCCCTCTCTCGTTCCCAGAGCTCAAACGTTAAAAGACTAAAGGGAGGTGAGGTGAGGGGAGAACCCAGCATTCCTCTAGCTCCTAAAAGCAGCCCATGCCATTACACATTTACGCTCAAGTAAAATTCCCTGTCCTTTGAAGGTGCGTCAGCCAGCTTCACTGCCCCGTAGTGCAGGGGTCAGCAAAATACTGCTTGTAGGCCAAATCTAGCCGGTGCGCTGTTTTTGTGGGCGCAGTTGTCTGAACACAGCCTTATTCATTCAGTTACCAGCCACCCGTGGCTGCTTTCACAATACAATGGCAGAGGTGAATAAATCCTAGCAGAGACCATATGGCCACAAAGCCTAAATATATACTTACAATAGTATTTCGTCATTTACGGAGTAAGACTGTGAACCCCTGGATCACTAGTGTCCGTCTGCACACCTCCTCACCAACCCTTTACATTGCCCTTTATATTGGAAGAGCCAAAGGGCTTTGGTGAGTCTGTACCAACACCCCATTCCCGTATTAAGACCATATGGGCTCACATACCAGCTTTCCCTCAAAGTGGGAGGTTTTGGCTATCTTTCTCCAGGTTTTCCTGTTCCCCTACTATCCTGTTTCTTACTCTGGATATCCTGCTTTCCCAAATCTTCCACTCCTTCTGCCCATGACTCTATCTGCTCCCTGGAAAAGAGCTTATCTAGTCAACTGATGGAAAACCAGAATTTATATGAGGAATAAAGGAAATCAGGGGCCCTACTTCCCTCATCCCCCATCCAAACTCTTACTGTAAATCCTTTTCTTACTGTTGAATACCTGTACCAATGGGTTTGGACAGACCAGTTTTGTTTAAGTTATTTCTTCCAAGCCTTAGAAAGAGAGGTGGCTTCCTCATACCAACTGGGATTGGAAGACACAGGAAAAGAAATGTAAGTCGCAATGACTCAAAGCCTAGCTTCTGTCGAAAACTAGATACTCATCAAAGTAGGGAAGGACCATCTCATATTAAAGACAGACACTGATCACCTCTAGTTGACTGCTAGACACCAGTGCTTGGGGTGGCACTTCTGAAATATATGAAGACGGGACAGGAAAAAAGGGCAACTGTCTTATCTGCCTTTAATTGCAGGAAAACAACTCTCATGGCTGAGTTCCCCTAAACTAATTCCATATCTAACTGGCTCTACTAATTTGAGTTCTTCCGTTCCAATTTCCCCTTTTCTTGCATACACGTTAACCCTCCTTCTTTGTCTCCTGGGAAACGCAATGACAATGGCATGCAATGTTCAATGCTGAGGAAAGCACCGCGAGCTGGTCAGTGTATTTCTTGACCCTGCCAGCACGCTGGGCAATGTGCCACCGTGGGGAACCCACCATGACCTGGGAGTCACTATCTCTTGGCCTCCTCGAGAAGACCTTTGCCTTCTCCGCGTTCTAGCCCCTCGCGCACGCACAGCCTCGACACTCAGCGCCAGAGCAGTCCCACATCAGAGCTCGCGCACTCCAAGGGTCTACTTTCTGACCCGGCCTCACACCTTGCCAGCTCTTTCACGGCTGCCGTCAATCACGCTCCACCTGCTTTCTATGTCAGAGATCTACAGACCTTAACAACCCATCTTCTCTAGTGTGAGAACCTACTCTTTCACCACAACCCTTCATTCTCCTGGGATTTAATCCTCCCGCACAAACGAACTAACTTTCCTTGCTCTACAGAAATGTGTACAGCTCACTGCAAACCGATGCTACTGCATCCACAGCCCCCCAACTCGATCGGGCGGCTCTTATCAGTCCTTTTCTTTGATCTTAGTCAGCATCTCCTTCGAATCCCAGCTGCCGGCACTTTCCTCAAACCCTGGTCACGCTCTCCCTCCCATTCAATCCCTAACCTCCTTCCCTCCAGGACCACCAGGACCCGGCCCCATCTACTTCTCCAGCCACCTCAACCTTCACTTCACAGTCTTCTTGGAACTGACCTGCTTACAGTTGCCCATACACACCAGCGATTAAAAACATGGGCTCCAGACCTAGGTTCAAGTTCTAGTTCTACCGTTTTGTAACCTTGGGCCAGGTCATGTAATATCTTTGAACTACGGTTTCCCTTCTATGAACTAAAAATACAAGTGTACCTTTCTGGCACTGCTGGTACATGACACTCTTTCGGTAAAGGCAGCTGTCAACATGATGTTGCTACCTGTGCTCCTCATGCTGCCTGCTCTCCCCAGAATGCCCTCCCCTCTTTGCAAACTTCACTTGGCTAACAGCTGCTATTTCTTTTCCAACTTTAAAGATTTTATTTATTTATTTTTAGACAGAGGGGAAGGGAGGGAGAATGAGAGGGAGAGAAACACCAGTGTGTGGTTGCCTCTCGCACACCTGCTACCAGGGACCTGGCCCGCAACCCAGGCATGTGCCGACTGCGAATTGAACAGGTGACCCTTCGGTTTGCTGGCCGGCACTCAATCCACTGAGCCACACCACCCACGGCTGGTATTTCTCTTTTAAAGTAATTCAGATGTCATTTTAAGAAAGTTTTCAGTGAAAATTCACTTCCTCCCCTTTCCCTCCAGACTGAGGTAAGTGCTTCCCTTGTCTTCCAATATAGACTGTGAACCCCCTGAGAACAAAGAAATACATTTTTTCTCATTTCTGTATTTCCTAGCACAGAATCTGGTTACTGAATTGTGCAAATGACGTCAAATTATACCTCAACATTATTATCTGAAAGGATATCATTTCTTACCATTGTGATGCACCAGCGCTCCATGGTCTACCTTCTTTTTCATATCGTAAATATGAATTGTCTCATCTTTGCTCCCAGTGACTACAAAACGACTATTTACAGCCACCACTGACAAGCAGGCGGTGTGGGCATGGTGAGTGAAGTCAGCCACAGGAGTCCATTTCTGCTGAACAGTAAACCACATAATGAATGTCACAACTATGCCATAGTTCTCCAGAAACAGGTAGGTGGTTCCACGTCCCATGAAAACTACCAGTGGATCTTACAAAAGGAGAAAAAAACTATCCAGTGATATGTAGATTAGAACAAAGAAAGAACCTGATAACTGAATAAGGAAGGTAAATCAGGAAGAGGGGACTGTGATGCTGAGTATCATGATTCCAAAACAATCATTCAGGTTCGACTAAAAGGACTTTAAGTTCCCATCCAAATCCTTAACTCCTCATTACATTTACTTTTATGTGAGACTCGCATACTGTTCATTTATTCAAGTGTCCACTTTTAATTTGAATTTATTCACTCAAAAATGAAGTGACTACTATGTGCCTGATATCACTTCACACAGTTGATATACGGCAGTGAACACAAGAAACCAAAGTCCTTTTTCTAATGGAGCTGCCATCCCTGTACGAGGAACACATTAATAGAACGTCATATACAGGTAACTATAGTGACAAGTCCTATAAAGGAAAATAAGCAGGATTAATAGTATGTTTCCATTAGTACCAATGTAAGCCCCAGAGACTGACTAATGATGAAGTCTCAAGAACTCTTCGCTCATTGACATGTAACTTTCGGACTGGAGAAGGGCAGCTGGTTGAGTGCAAAGAATGGATGCACACACCCCCCTCTCAATTTGAAGGACATGCATCAAAAAGTAGTAGTAAAACAAACCAAAAAAGAAAAACTCCACCTGATTTATTTGAACATACTTATAATGTGTTATTGTAAACTAATTCTTAAATAACTACAGCAAGAGACAGTCCTTCGGTCAATAAAAAACCCAGGGAACCTCTTTTGAGTGAAGACACAACATTCCTTGGGGGGGCTACTATGGCCGTAAATCGGTGTTACAGAGGGATGTTGGTTATCTGGGCTACTGTCTGTCCAGGTGTAGAAGCAGTACTGGGTAATGGTTAAGAGCTTCACGTATCAGAGACACCCGGGGAGTTGAGTCCCAGGTCTGCCAAATTTTAGCTGTATGGCCTTGAGCAGGTTCCTCATCTCTAACGTGAGCGTGACTGTATCTGCCTCAGAGGACTGCTGAGAGGCTACATGTATCTGGAACGTGGTAAACAACATTATTACAAACTGAACACAATCAGTAGCATCGTCTTTAAATATTCAAAACATGTCACCTTTCAACCAAAGGCAGGTTAATAAACAGGAGAAAATAAACAAAAACAATTAATCAAAACACACACTACTAATTTTCTGGTTAATTCAAGATTGACACCTTGATTTCTCCATTAAGAAACATTGAATGAGCCCTGGCTGTTGTGACTCAGTGGATTCAGCACCAGCGTGCAAACCCAAGGGTCCCCAGTTAGATCCCCAATCAGGGCACATGCCTGGGTTGCAGGCCAGGTCCCCAGCAGAGGGCGTGAGAGGCCACCACACACTGATGTTTGTCTCCATCTTTCTCCCTCCCTTCTCCTCTCTCTAAAACTAAAACTTAAAAAAAAGATTACTTTTCTTAAAAAACAAACAAACCTCAATGAAATAGGTTTCTAAGAGACACCTAGGATTGCTTAGTGAAAAAATGGTCCTGACCTAAAACATCTTATTTCTAGTTCTGGGTAGACCTTATTTGACTACTGGCAATTTACTTTTTTACTCATATATCTCATAAAATACTTATGTTTTGTTATAGTCTCTCCATGCATTTGTCTTCCAGTCCTCGCCCCCTTATGTCAGGAAGATATCTAGCGAAGGATCCATACCCTTGGCTTCTTTCCACCTTCGCCGCTAGTAACGGCCCCACAGTAAAGATCCAATAACAAGCTGGTGTCATCTGGATCCGTCTCTGATATTTTGTAACACTCCAGGACAGAAATTCAGTATAAGAGCAAACATCTACACTGGCTGTCAATCTATGGGAGCGACCCTTAAATACATACTCTACAATTCATATGCTCCTTCACAGAAACGCCATCTTCCTTTGTGCACCATAGTCAAAAAGGTCTACCATAACAGCCATTACCTCGTTTTATAAATTGCCTGCTCCAAGGTTTTGTTTTTTGTCTTTTTTAAATTTACTTTTATTAGGGAAAGGAGAAAGCGAAGGAAACATCAATCTGTGGTTGCCTCTGGCGCGCCCCCTCCTGGGGGCCTGGCCCGCAAGCCGGGCATGTGCCCTGACTGGGAATCGAACCAGCGACCCTTTGGTTCGCAGGCCGGCGCTCAATCCACTGAGCTACACCAGTCAGGGCTGCCTGCTCCATGTGTTAAAAAGCTAACCTATACTTAAGTTTCCTGAGTTTGACTTATCAATGAATCCCTAAGAAACCAGACGGTGTGCTCACGCCTGGTTTCATGTTTACCATGGCCGTGCAGGGCTCAGACCTGACCTTCCCCCGTCCACACCTGCGGCGGTCCGGCGAGTCGGCTCTTACCTCGTGGCCGCCGCTTGCCTTGCGCTCCGGGTGTACAGCGAACCCAAACAGGACCTGCTCGTAGCAACCGGCGACCAGCTCCATTCACGGGCACACGTGCCTCTCCAGCAAGGCTCGCTGAGTGAGGGGCGGAGACTAAAACGGACGCAAGAGGAAGAGGGTCCTTCCTCCATCGGCGCTCAAATAGACGTCATGACCTCGGGACTGCCTTTTAGGAGCCTGCAGCAGCAGAAACGGCTTCAGCGCTGGGAATCACGCACAATTTCCAAGCGGAGAATAAGGAAGGGGGCCACATGAGGAGGCTCTCATTGCTGTGAGGAAAAAAAATTGGGATGAGCAGGCATGTTCTAGGAAGCCTTGAGGCAGGCTCGTCTAAGGGGAGTGGGCGGGACTTCCTCGCGGAAGCCCCTCGTTCTGTGACATCTAAGGAAGGGGCGGGCCAGCTTCCGGCAGGGGTGGCCCCGTGGGCGGGGCCGGGGCGGGCCGGGGGCAGGGCCTGGCAGTGCTCAGGGTTTGGTCTGGGTGGCCGGGTCTGTGTTGCGGGCTGTGACACGCAGTGGAGTTAGGTTTCCTTTTTGGGCAGCAAACAGTGGAATGAACCTGTTTTTCTCACATTGTCTGCTGGCAGGGCATGGAGGGCGTGGGATTTGGCGTTCGCGGTTACCAGAGCAGGCGGCCCTGAAGTTCGTTCGCTTCCCGTCTTCCGGCCTGCTCAGGCCAGGTAATCCCGCCCTGCACACCTGTCCTTCCGACTTGGTTCCCTTTTCTAACGCTAGGGTCCGGTTGGCCCGCGGAGGAGAAAGTGGCCACCATCCCTTGTGAGCATTCCAAAAGGAAACCTCATTTGCACCACCTGCCCAGTTTAAGCGCAAAGTCAAACGTTAATAAAAGCAAAATGGCTTTAATTGACATTTGAGATTTTTCATGAGGTTTGGAGATTCAGGGATGTGGTAAAATGACATCTTCGCACAAACTTCCAACAGTGTCAATCTTGGCATGTGTAACGCTTCACGTAAACGCCGCAGCAGGTCGACTTGACAAGCAGGAGGTGGTTGCCTTGGCCAAGGTCGAGTCTTCAAACCCCACTTAGTGCTAATTCTGTTCACACCTCTTGGCTGCCAAGAACGTTTGTTCTCTGGTGTTTTGTCGGTACATTATTTGTGCTTGACAAGTACGTTTTGTTGTATTCAATGCTGGGTCTTACACAAATGATTTCACTTTGGTTGCTTTGGTGTTGTAGCACAAGGAAGGCCTTGTCTTCTGCACATTTTGGCGATTCCACAACTGAACACTCCCCAGGCACTGAAATGTAGTTAATTCTCAGTCTCTGGAAAACCAGCGTAGCCATTCGCTGTTTTATAGTAGCTCCTTTGTGCTAATTATCTTACAGTGTGACAGAAAGTCAAGTTACCTTACTATTTTAATTATTTCCTATTTACTGTTTCTGAACTGTTATCTCCGAAGAACCACTAAGGTCAGGAATGTGAATTGCTTGAGTGGGTGTCCCATGGGCATGCGACAAAGAATGTGTAAGCAGGACATTTCTTTGAAGTCTCATGTTTTATCTTTTAAAAAAAGACCTTTTTGCATTTTACTTTGTGACCAATCTGCTTAATATGAAAGTAATTTTGTCTCATCCAAAAAGAGAAAAAACAAACTGAATAAAATTGTTTCAAAGTCCATGCTTTGTATGTTCTGTTGCTAGTGCTCCTGGTGCCCTGCCTCACTACCCCAGGGAAATCTCAGCTTCTGTTGGTGAAGAGTTAGTACTCATTTAACATTTTTAAAAGTTAAAATGTTAACATATCCCTATAACAGAATAATTACTGTAATCAGCATGTACTACCAGATTGTCACATTTTTACCTCTTTAAGTATTGGACATTTTAGAGACCCTTGTAGCTGGAAGAAGTCTTTTGCTACAATCCTTTAGATTACAGTTGGTTCTAGAATGAAAACCATAGTGTAAACAGCATAAACATAACTCAAAGTGGTTTACTTTTTTCTTTTTCCTTGTCAAAAATTACTGGAACCAATTATGGAGCTCAGATGACCTTAGCATGCAGTTCAGGTGTTTCTACTCCTAGGGAGTTAACGAATCCCCCGAAATTATATACACAATTGTGTATGTACATTTCTTTAAAAGATTTTGTTTATTTTTAGAGAAGAGAAGGAAGAGGGAGAGAAATATCAATGTGTGGTTGCCTCTCTAGTGCCCCCTACTGGGGACCTGGCCCACCACCCAGGCATGGGCACTGATAGGGAATCGAACTGACGACCCTCTGGTTCACAGGCCAGCACTCAGTCCACTGAGCCACACCAGCCAGGGCATGTATGTGCATTTTTGCAGGAGAGCATTGGTAAAATGTTGTTATATTTTTAAAAAGATTAGGGCCTCATTAAGGTTAAAATACACTAACGGAGCCTGTTATAAATGTTGAAATAGGTCCAGAAAAGGAACTCTTTCAAAACCACACAAGTAAGTAAACAGCAGACCTAGTGCTGCTGCTGCTGCTTTTTCTGTTTCCCTGGGTACATTCTGTTTAACAGAACAGTGGTTTTTCATTGTCTAGAGAAAAACAATACAAAATTAGATACCTGTTCAACTGGATTCAAACTGAACGTACTTCCTGCTCCCTTTCCAAACACAGGACATAAGAAGCTACTTAATCTCACTCTTGTGAAAACTGCAGTTTCCAAGAAACAACCACTGTTCAGAGTTCATTAACACTAAAATACAAGAGGGTTTTTAGTTTTGCTTTTACATGACTGATCGAAAGCTTTTTGTGTTGAAGTCATGCATTTATTTACTCATTCTTTCAACATATTTTTTGAGTGCCTGACTTGTTTGCTAAAGAAAAAACAGCCAGCTTGTCTTTTTGGGGTTGGGGTGGGCAGTGGGTAGGGGTGATGGTGAAGTGGACATGCTGGGCTAAAAGCAGGATTCAGTGGAGAAAAATCAGCCCTATTAGAAGTAGCACATGAGTCTAATATTCCTGCCCAGTTATTCTTTCTCAATGTAACAGGTATCAAGTCTGCTCAACTTGAGGACTGCAGAGGTTGCAGGTTGCTTATATTCCCAGAGGGCTTTGGTCTCCTTTACACACAGAGCTGAGGGCAGCAGAGAGAGCGGGCTACTTCCCCTGGACACTGGCCAGTGGCCTACCCTGATATAAGTTTGCTTCACTCCCTTCATGGGACTAATCCAGGTGAAATGCAGGTGTGCATTTGAAGCTTTTAGAAAGCAAAACAGTATTTGTGAGCCCTTTCTTGTCACTGCCATCTACAAAACCCTCGAATGTTTCTCTTCATCTCTGGAGCCTTGTTCCTGGTCCTCTGTGCCTCAGCTCCTGCCATCTGTCCAGGTGGTCCACCCGCCCTGCCCTCCAGGTGGTTTTGACATGCTGCATTAGCCTTCCCCTCCTGACGTAACCTTATTGTCAATGATCAACTCCCACAACCTTTCCAACTACAACTTCTTCTCTCACCCATTCATGGTCCAAATTCTGATTTTCTTTTTACAAAAAAAGTCCAATATTAAAGTTTTTACAAAAAGAAAATCCTTAACCTATGTTTTATTTGTTATCTGATGTCTAAGTTGTTATAGTAGTCTAAGTTGATGTCTAAGTTGTTATAGTAGTTAAGAATTCTGTTTAACTTCATATCACTTAAAACAATAGCGGCTTAAACAAGACATTTATTTCTTCAAAGAAATCTGGAGGTAGGCCAGTCTGGGGCTGGTGCAGGGAGTTAGTCCATAGTCATCGGGACCCAGGCCTGTTCTCTCCGTCCAGTCCTGCATTTGCGTGCATGACGTATTCCTTGGTATTAGCTCACAGGCCGAGATAGGTGCAGAGTTATTTCGCCTCCAGCGGTCATATCTGTAATCTCAGCACTAGGCTTGGGGACAGGGAGGAAGACATGAAGGCCTTCCAGTTAAGCAAGCTCCTTATACAGTTTTACTCAATCACCTTATAATGGTTCTTATTTACATCTTATTAGCCAGATTTTGGCCACCTGGCCACATCTTCCTGGGAGTGGGAAGCTAGGAAATGTAGTCTCTTAAAGAGGCTTGTTATTGCCCCTGAATTAGTTCAGGGTTCTGTTATTAAGGAAGAAAAGGAAACAAAATCGGGTGGCACCTGGCAATGTGTGTCACAGCGGCTAATCAATGACATCTCCCTTGAAGACACGGAAAAATCCACTAGAATACAAGGTCCACTTTGTCACCAGTGACAGTCACCCTGCTTTGTGTCTAGTAGGGGCGCAGTGAATAATAGGTAAATGATTTAAGCTCATCGTGGTCATTATTTTTCTCATTACAGGTACATACAGAATATATCAAGCACCTGAATAGTAGCATAGTACATTAACAGTGGGGTAGCTGTTAACAAGCTTTAGCGAAATTGCCAACCCCTAACTGTTCCTTTTTAGACTGAAAAGTTATCTTGAATTTTGACTCTTTATGTAGCCTTTCTACTTAAAGTGCATGGGAACTGCCTAGAAAGGCAGAATCGGAGGCTCCCCTCCAGGTCTATTGAACCAGAACCTACATTTTAAACACCATGCACCGGCAATGCGAATGTGCATTGAAGCTTGGGAAGCTTATTGTGCTCTTTAAAAAAAAAAATACTGAACCACAGATTTTTTTTTCTTTTTCTTTTTCCTGTACTCAAATTAAGTTGTGTGTGTGTGTGAGTGAGACGTACCAGTTTTTCCCACCAGCAGGTTGAGATGATTTCATCTCCACGAGGTGCCAGGTCTGTGCGCAGATAACTGAACTGAGAAGGGAAGCATCGACTTGTGGTGTTTGTCTTACATTAAAAGTGACTCTCACATTGGTGGGGTGGAGACTTCCGTGTCCTTCTCAGTTGCCCAACACATACCCCCGCTTCCCCCCCCCTCGCCCCCAGGTTCTGGCCGGCTTCTCCAGGCCAGACAACTCAAAGCCAGGTGGTTTGCTGAATCATTTGCTGAAGTTCCCCCAGGTGACTCCCGTGCACTCCTGCCCCCACCCAGGCCTTAACCCTATTAATCTGAAAGTCAAACAGTTAATTGCCAAGCAGGAATTGCCACTCTCTGAGGCAGTTGCCAGGGTTATTTGTCAGGTTGAGAGGTGTTAGCCCTTGAGCTGTAAATTCTGACTCAGGAGTAAAAACTGTGGATTCCTCATCTCATTTTATCAAGTCTCTGATAAATGGCGGGACGGGAGAGTTTTGCAGGTTTTGATGTAGCTCAACAAGATCATTATTCCTGGTACTGGCAAAGGTAAGGTGTTTTTTCCTACTCCAAAAGAAAATAAAGGCCGTTTGTGTTCTATTCCTTATATAATTTTTAGCAATTTACAAACTGTTGCTTTAAAAATTGGTGTTCTTAAACAGTTAAAACAGACATCATACTTTTAATTTCTAGGGAAGGGGAAAGAGCCCTGTGGTTTTGAGTGACTCTGCTGCCTGGGTTGGTGATGTCAGTCCTGTTGTCTCCCTCCCCTCTGCCTAGAGTGAAGCAGGAGTTCCAGCCCGGCCAGGGCTACCCCTTTGACAGCTGGTATGAGGAACAGCACAGCTGCTCTCTTTCTGGCCACAGCTGCGGTTTTGCAGTGACTGGAAACGAACGCAATCTTTCTGCATGTGGGGCCTCTGCACACCCAACTGAAACCGCAGTGATGCCTGAGGTATCACCCTCTGAAACGAATCCTGTGTTGTTCGTGTGCTCACCACGGAAACATCTTTGTCCCATCTTCACAGCCTCCACGTACTGGCGTTCAGATCCCCCCCAGCGGCGGCTTTTGCTCCCTCCCTGTGTTATTTCCAGAGAGTAACAACGGATGATCTGAGACATTCTGATTTGCAAACGGCCCTAAGTCCTCGCTATCGTCCACAAACAAAACAATAGGCTGATGAAGTCTTGTGCCTAAATTCTTGTTACTACATTTTAGATTATCATCTTTCAGTAGATTTTACTCTTAATCACTTAAAATAAGACAGGAGGTTGTTTTTTGTATTGTTTTGATATAGCAGTGAATATTCACACACTTTTTAAAAGATCCTTTACTATTTTGATTACTAAAGTAACCTATTTCTGAAACTACACAAAGATGCATTGGAGTGAGGGAGAGCCTCCCCCTCACTACTCCACTTCCCGATTTCACCCCACTTAGAAGAAAACACCGTTTAAGTTGGTCTTGTCCTCTCGATTTTTCCCTTGTACTCTTGTTGAATTAGTGTGATTGGGCTTTATTTGTCTGGGGAGTTGGGAGTGCTTTGGGCAGGAATGGACTGCGTAGTAGATACTTGCTTGCTTCTTGCTTCCAAATATAGGTTGCATCAGGAGAACTTTTTTTTTAATTACTTTATTGTTGTTCAATTACAGTTTGCATTTTCCCCCCACCACTCCCCCCCACCCCAGCCAATCCCACCCCACTCCCACCCTCCCCCTTGGTTATGTCCATGTGTCCTTTATAGTGTTTCCTGGAAACCCATCCCCACACTGTTCCCTCCCCCTTCCCCTCTGGCTGTTGTTAGATTGTTCTTAATTCCAATGTCTCTGGTTGTATTTTGTTTGCTGTTTTCTTT